>VDFB02373365.1:323450587-323482553 GCA_007258455.2 Sequoia sempervirens
TTGAATTAAAAAAGTGCATTTTTTGAATTAAAAAACACACACTTTTTGAAATTCAAACAATAACATGCTCACATTTTTGGCTCGGTAATGACCAAGCCTAGGATTTGTAATTACCAAGCCATAACGCGAGCGCGTTTTAGTAAAACTTGCTCACATTTTCACTATTTTAGGATGAAAAAGATAATTGGCCACTTTTTGGCCCCCCATTTTTCTGCACCCACCCCTTGGTCACCTTAATGAAAAAGGTTAAAAGATGGGATGACAAACAAAGGAAAAGATAGGTTATGTTTTTGGGTTTTTGGGATAAGGGACTTTAGAAATCAGATGAACATACCATAGAGGTCTCAAATAATGAACTTCCTAGCTCTCGGCTAGAGGACGACAGTGTGGATCAAGGACAACAATGCGACACATTGGCTTCATGTACGAACAGAGAGAAAAGTTCACAACCCAAAACATAGAAGGTGTGATAACGACCTAAAAACTTTAATCTGACATTTTAACTAAAAAATGATAGAATTCTATGAATGCATAAAAAGATAACTAAGTAAAACAAGAAGAATACTATAAATATGATAAATTAACTACAAATGAGATGGTGAGTAAGGGAAGTAGAAATCTAACTTAGGGTTGGTCCAGCCTACTGCAAGCTCCACACGGACAAAGTACCTACACAAATGGAGATGGGAAAGTGTTGGGGTTGTGTTTTGGAGTTTTCTTCAATCAAACCCCTGCTTTGGTGTTTCCACCTCTACAAAAAACTAATATACCACAATAGAGAAAAGATGATAAAGAAAGGAAGTAGAAAATGCATATAGAAAGAAAATACAATCTATATGCTAACCATAATATTTATAATGCAATAAAACAACAAAAAAGTGTTACCCTCCCTTCTATGAGATATAATAAGTCGAGAGGAAAGATGATTGCTTCAAGAGCACAAGATGGACATGCAAGAACATAGTGCCAATAGCTTGAAACTTGCAAGAAGATGGTGTAGAAAGAATGGAAGCAAGAATGAAGAGAGTGAAGTGAGAAGTTGCAAGAATGAAGTGTATAATGTGAGAGATATTGAATGCAATGGAGAAGTGAGTTCAAAATGAGGCTTTGGAGGCCAAAGAGACATTTTTGAGCAGGTCTAGAGTTGCAAGAGGCATTACAACTCGTGGATGCCATGAAATGTAATATCCCAACATTCACTGACCTGGGAATCTATTAGGGAAATCCACATGGTGTGTAGGCATCTGCACTCGACGTGAAAGTGTCCTAGTCAAAATTACCTCCAATGATAGAAAATGACAAAGTGCAAATAGGATAAAAGGCTTAAGGTGGTGGGTTTTAGCATTATCAATGTAAAATGTAATAAGGCTAAAGTAAGGGCATATTATGGGAAATTACACCAGGGTACAAATTTATTCTATAACATGCATATAGCATTGGATGAACTGGGAACACTAGTACTAATGGTGATTACTCAAGCACAAGAGATATTGTATGAGTAGATCATATATCTGGAGTGCTAGAATAGGATTATTTAGAGGATTAAATTAACCAAGAATGATTAATGAAAGTACTCATGACTTCCCTTCGTAATTTATAAGGTAAGCACCCTTTGGTTCTAAAATTTTAAAAATTTGAATTTATAGATGACTTTGAGATCAATGGATACACCTTCTGGGTTTATCCTTCCACCAACAAAATATCTCTTAAAAGTCACCAAGAGTATAGTGAATCCTTCATTACAAGAAATAAAATCATTATATATTTTAACCAATTTCCCTCAAAGTACTCATTGGCTTGCAATCATCCATATTAAACTGCTTGATGATATTCTCAATGTGCCATTTGAAGAAAGATATTTTTTTCCCATTACTTACAATTTGAATACCTAAGTAATAATTAATCTTAGCATAGATAGTGAATTCAAATTGAATGGATATTTTAAATTTAAGCAAATATAAAAATTTCATATCACTACTAGTAACAATAGCATCACTAATAAATAATGCTAAGAAATATAACTAACTTGCTAACATGATTAATGTAGACATTTAAATTAGCATAGAAATGAAGATAATTCAATTCTATAGAGAATTGGATCAAAACTTTGATACCATGTCCTTGAAGATTGCTTTAACACATACAAAGTCTTCTTAAACCTACATACTAATTGATCATTTTCTCGTTGTATGTGAATTTCTAGTTGTTGCATATAAACTTCACCTTTTAACAATTCATTTAAACATAATATTTGTGATCTAATTTATATGTATGAAATTCTAATATTTATGCAATAGCTACCATAAATCTCATGGAAGTTATTTTCACTATAGGTGAAAAAGTGTCATGATAATCTATTCTAATAATTTTGGTATATATCCCTTTTCCACCAATCAAACTCCATATTTTATGAATGATCCATATAACTTATAATTTTATTTGAGTATTCATTTATATATAAAAATTTCTTTTCTAGTGGAAGAATCATGAGTTCCCATTTCTATTTTTCCATGAATGATTTATATTCAATATCCATTGTGTGTTTCTATGATGATGCATCATGTCTTTCAAGTGCATGTTGAATATTATGTAGCTCATCAACATTGATGAAGAGTCCATATAATTTTAATGTCTTTGATATGGACATACACACTTTCATTGTTCTTGAAATCTATATTTTCTCATTTGAATCATCTTGTTCAAACTATTCTATAAATTTTCAACATCAAGAATTTGTATGTTTTACCTACATATTCTTTACTTCCATCAACTTACATATATTTAAACATTCATCAAAAATATGTTTCTACTTATTATAGAATCATGTACTACATGGCCATATAATCTATATGCCTTTGAATCCAAGTTATAATTATGTAATATGTATTCTTGATTTTTCCATCTAGTATTTTTATTTGAATCTAGTATGTGTGCATATGCTTTATAGCTAAAAAAATATCTAGTATCCAACACATGGCTTGATCCCATGTCAAGAGTCATAAGGATTCTTCTCCTATAATGCAATAATGGGTTAAGTAATTTGGATATATTTTGATGTCAACATTGCACCAATAATATTTTAGTAACTTACTACTCTTAAGCATGCATGTTACACTCTAGATAAGAGTTAGGTACTATTGGATTTCAATTGTTTATGTGTTAGTTTGTCCTTGATGCCAAAAATGTTTTATGGGGTTCATGGCATCATTAGTTCTATTATTTGCATTCTTAGATTGGCTGATATGCAATTTCATTGGTTGGTGTTATGATATGTAGTGTGATATGAATGTGATGATATTCTTTGTGGATTTTGACAAGATGCATTCTCAGTTGATGCATTCTCAGCTTGTTTTGATACATGATGATTATAGTTGGTTCATATGGTGATTCACATGGTTCATGGCATGCACTTTCAAGTTTCAGTTTTTACATGTTGGTATTGATGTTTGACATATGTTCATTATTTCATGGCATGCATTTGCTTCAGGGTTACAAGTCACAATGACATACATATATTGACATATTCATTTTGAGGTATACATTTGTTTATACATTTATGCATTTTTACTTGGGCTGACAGATCAAATGATATATGAGTGACACATATTATGTTTGCACAAAACATACCTGTTTATAAGAATTTTGCATAGAAGCATGGATTACAAGTATTAACTCACTTATATGTATTCTCTTCATTGACTATTTGTTAAGAGGGTATGTGTTGTCTTCAAGACACATATGATAAAATGTGTGCTAACATTTGATACATGATGTCATAAAGCATACAATGTTACAAGGCTTTAGACAACTTACTTTTGGAAGGTCTACAACCACATTGTGGTCATATGATATTGGCATTATTATTTTCTATGACTTCATATCTTTTGGCTCAGTATTTCAGATTGATCAGTTAAGGTGGTTTTCTATGCTCTCATTGTGATGAAAATTCATGCTAAAAATTCAAAAGGTCTATAGACCTTGTCATCTCCATCACATATGATATTGAGGCTTTAAATATTTTATTACTTGCACCACATTTAATTTTAAAATATTATTAAACCCTTTATAATAAAAGGCTCGGGCAGATTTATATGGTTTATACCGGTCTCATTGCATCTCATAGAAGGATGAATTTATTAGAAGTCACATTGCAATGACCAAGTTATCAGAAAACTATTGAGAGTCATCATTGAAATTGGGTTAATGATTCATTTATCATAATGATGTTGGTGAAGTTATAATGTTCATATCGAGCTATATGAGACACAACATACAAAGTTGAATTGGTGCCTTGGCACCAATAGCGTATGTTTGGTTATGATGTGGCAATAATGTGTGTTGACATCTGTGATAGAAGACTTTGACATCAGACTCAAAATCATTATGATGTCTAATTAAATCATGTGTATTATTGAGTTTTTATTACCAGACTTCAAAGAATCTTTCTTTTTTGATAAAGTCTTCGAAAGACTTGAAGAAAAGAAAAGAAATAGGGAAAAATACATTTTGAATGGAACCCTAGCCGTCATGGACATTTTTGTTGTTTGCAGATTATGTAATTTTGAACTTGTTGAACATATTTGCATTCTGTGGTAATTGGAAAGAAGGTTGAGTGTCGAATGTGGAAGCTAGAAAGAAGGTTGAGTGTTGACTGTGGAAGTTGGAAAGACAAGCGACAAAGCTTGTGGATGGAGGTCTTTAGCTGGGTAGTTATGGAACTACTCAACAGGTTTTTATGGTTTTTATTCAGTTATCTTCCACTGTGATCAAGTAATGCAAAATATGTATGGATTTGAGTAAAATATTGGTTTTGGAATATTTTCCTTAAGGGTATTTTAAGAGATTAACTCTTTTTGATTATGGTTAAAATAAACCCATTAGATTTTTTGGGTATCTCTTCTCAGATTGCAACAAAATATACTCTCTTTTGTTTTAAGATTGATTTATTTTCTTAGACTTGTTAAAGGAGTTTGTTAAAAGCTCTTAACTCATGTTGGTCCTCCAGGTTATTTCAAGCGCATCTGAGAGGTTATCATTCACGATTATCTTTAAAAGATGGTTCTTAGGAATTTTTCTATTTTAACTGAGAGAGGAATATGAAGCTTCAGACACATTGTGCAAAAGTAGTACTGCATTGAAAATATTTTATTATGATTCTCATATTATTGTATTTAAGGAAGATGTTGATACATAATACTCTTCAATGAACTGGATGAGGATATTCATAGTCTTCTATTGTAATTCTAGGGTTGCAAAAATTGCACTTCTAGGGTTCTGATAGAATGCTATAATTTGTTGCTTTGTAAAGGAGGTGATGGTCCTAAACTTGTCGAGTTGGTGCTCCTATATTTATGGAGTTGGTGCTCCTGAATGTGAAAGAGTTGATGCTCTAAGTGAATCAAGGAAAGATTTTTCGAGTGGTTTTTTATTCCCCAAGAGGGTTTTTCCACTCAGGACAAATTTTGTGTTATGTGGTGATTTTATGTGTGTGATCTTTCTATTATCAGTCTGATTTTAATGTGTTATCCAATGTACAATTATTAGTATTTCATATTTTTCAATGTTATGCCATATTTCATATCAATCTTTCATATCTATCAATGCACATTTCATGCATAAAAGGTTTTGATTTAAAGTGAGCTCTGATACATGTGAAAGTGTTAAGTTTCACCTCTATTAATGTTTCATGTTTAATTCATGGTTCATGCAAACACAATATTGTTCATGCACAAGTCAAATTTTTTCTTTGAACTATCATTTGGTGTTTTGATTTTAAAGTCAAGTTTGCTTCACATACTGTCATTTGTCCTCTTTGCTAAAAAAAAAACTTACAAACTTGTTTCTAAAAAATTGTGACTTTCATAAATCATTGATTCACCCCCCCTCTCAGTGATTTTAGTCTTCCAACAATTGGTATCAGAGCGTAGGGTCCTTTCATAGGTCTAATCCACCTAGGATAGATTTTGGTTAATGTAAGTCTATCAAACATATCTTGAATTCAAGAAGGTAGTTTTGTGACTAGAGCCAAATCCTTTTTTAATAAAGTTTGATTGACTTAAGGATTTTTGGTATTGAAGTGTTGTGTTTGATATGGTAAAAGGTAGAAGGAATAATGGAAAAAGAAGTTCACAACAAAATACTAACCATAAAAGCTCTGCCTGAACTTAATATGAGGAAGTAATGAGGAAGAGATCATTAGCAATAATCCAGAAATGATAGAGTATCCTATGTTTAGAACACCTTAGTTTGAAGATACCAATTTTATTCTTTGGAAACGTCAGATGGAGACATATTTGTCTTCCTTAGGGTTTGATGTGTGGGAAGCAGTAGAAAGAGGCTGCACTGTATCTGTAACATCTCCTTCCACATATGAGGAGAAAATGACTCTTGAATTAAATGCTAGGGCTATAGATGTGATTTTCAATAGTTTTCCAAATGAAATTATTGCTAAGGTTATGCATTGCAAAAATGTGAAGGAAGTTTGGGATAGACTGATTGAAATGAATCAGAATGGTGAATTGCAAGAGGAGATATCTTTGAAAACTGAAACAAGTTGTGGCTCATCTAAAAGTGGTGATTGTGTAAATATTCATAGTTCTGAAGAAAATCAGATTGAGTTTAAATCTATAGAGATTACTAATGAATGTTCAAATGTCCAAGAAATTAATGAAGAAGTAGATCATTTTTTGGGTGAAGTGAATTCTGAATAGGAATATGAGGAACAAGAAAGTGAGGTTGATTTGGAAGGTGAACTCCTATGTGCTTTAGATACAATTAAGCAGCTTAGAAGAGAGAACTAGAATTTAAAAAGGCAACTTCAACAAGAAAAATATATCAAAATTAGGATATGTTCAGATCTTGTAGAAGCAAAGATACAAGTTGAAGAAGGTAGAAAGATTGAGGAAGAAGTTAGAAACCAACTTAAGGTAAAAGAACAGGGTATAGAAAAACTTGAGTGGCAAGTGGTTTTACTAAGGAACATTGATAAAGCACCAAAGTAGTTAAGTGATGAGAAAATTAATGAGAATGGCTCTATGTCTTTGGATAAAATTATTGGTGCATAGAAAGCTCCAAGTGACAAAGGTGGTTTGGGCTTAGAGGAAGCACAGTGCTCTAAGGTTAGAAAAATTCCTAGAACAAAGGTAGATTTAAACTTTCATGTTGCTGACATTGAAACTGTAGGAAACAAACAACACAAGGATATCAATAAAGGAGGAAAGAATAGAACAAACATATTCATAGGATCTCCCTTTGCTTGGAAAGGTAAATTGATGAGGTATAATTATTCTTTTTCAGGCTATTATTATTCCTATTTTGATTATGGCCATAGAGCATTTGAATGTTGGATTAAAGTGAAGAAAAATGATTAGAGAAAGAACAATGGTATTGTCACATGCTTCAGGCATAGTCAGTTAGGTCATATTGCAAGAAATTGTGATAAATTATTTCTAAAATATGATGTAGGAGAGTGCAAATCTTCAGTTGTTTGCCCTAGATGTAATGAATTTGGTCATAAAGCAAGGTTTTGCAAGGAGAAATCATCTGGAAATGGATCTTTAAGGGTTTGAAGAAGAAAACAAGGAAAGGAGAAGGGAGAACTTAGTCTTGTGCATAATGCGCAAGGATCATCCCTTATTATTTAATGACTACATGGTTTTAGGGGGAGTGATCAAATGTTTAATTTTCTACCCCAAGGAGTCTTAGGATGTGGTGGAATAATTTTTTCATTAGGTTTTGATTAGTTACAACTTTCTTTTTCAGTAGTATCTATGCATGTTACTTGTTCATGCTCACTTGGTCAAGGAAAGTCAGTAGTTTGATGACTACAGTCATAGTGGTGACAGATCTTTTGTAGTTGTAACAAGTTCTATGTATGGTTTTGTTGGGATATTTTTCTTTGTTTAGGTTATCCATGGAATGTGTTTAAGAAAATAGGTGACAATCTTTATGCATATGCAAACCTTGGAGTGAGTGTAGTCTTTATGGGATGAAGATTATATGGTGTGTGTTAAGTTTTTTTATAAAGTTCATGCTAGGCAATCTTTAAACAAAGGCTGTATGGCAATGTGAAGAGGAATGAAAGTGCTGCAAGAGTCATCCTTATTTGGGGTATGTGAAGTTTATGCACAGTTTGTATAAGAAGCCAAAAGTTTTAGGTATTAATAATGCTGCTCTTTAATTAGTCATAGAGAGTCTTACAAAGGTTTTAGAAAAATTGTGAAGATTTGAAAAGGACGATGTCTTTGAGAAGTGCTCGTATATAGTGACAGTGTTAATGCACTCTACTTGATTCAAATGAATGATGCTTCTTAAAGATGGCAAGTTTGTAGATATTTCTTTTGACATGACAGTGTATTTGTTATGCCAAGACTATGTATTTTTGTAAGGTCTATGTTGTAATTGCTATGGATAAGTATGAATGATAGTGAAATGATGTAGTCTAAGGCCAGTAAGACAGTCATTTGAATGATGGTCTAGTATTTCTTAATATATTCTATCAGTGTTGCAAATCTTTGGCAGTACAGTAAATACAATGATCTCACTCTTTTTGAAGACATCTTGTTGCTTTTTGAATTCACTGATGCAAACCTTGACAAGAAAAAGATAGTGTTCCTTGACAGTGCCTCCTTGAGAACAATCTTTCTTGATACAATGATGTTTTAGTTTGCATTTTTCTATATTGTGTTGTCTCCTATGACATTGCCTAATAAAATTTTGTGCATTGTTTTTAGTAATCAAGGTGTGAGCTGTATGTTTTATGGAGTTTATGTCTTGAAGTGAGGTTTATTTCTGAGATAGTGTGGAGTCTTGTATTCATGATAGAAGCAACAAAGGATTGTATCTCTACAAAAGTTTGGTACTCTAAAGAGACCATACATAAAGTGATAGTACTTGATGATGATGAGCAATACTTGAAGATGCAGTTCAACCACTTGCTTGGTGATGAATAATATTTAGAGACATTCTCTTTGAGTCTTCACATTCATAGATTTGGCTAGTTGCAAACCATTTACATCATTTAATTTCTTGGAAAGTGATCTTACTTAGTCTCACAGTGTTATCTTGACAAAATTTAGTTGCAAATCTTTGGTGTCATGAGTATGATCACAACAAGATCTAGTGTTAGTGGCATATGATTCCTTGTGATAGTGATTTAATTATTACATTTATGATAATTGTTTGTTTCAGGAACTTTTTGTATGGAGTTGCATTATGGACTTGATATTTGTATAGAGACTTATATACAAATCTTATGTGGAATGTATGGTTGCAAGATGGGGTTTTCATTGCTTAGGTAGGTGATAGGCCACAAGTTTTTCTATCTTGACAATGATACAAGGATCATTATTTGCAAGTGTAATGACCAGATTGTATTCTTCTATTTTGGCAGCATGGTACCCTCTTGTTACAAAAGATAAGTTTTTGAAGTTATAGTTTATAGTCTGCTCTTTCACATTAATATCTTGTTTACTTTGTTATCTCAATTAGGGGGAGAATCTCATAATAATTTTGATGTTGTCATAGTTGATGCCTTGGAATATGGTTATTCATGCTGGTAACATTGTTTATATAGTTGGTATTTGGTGCAGACAGGTTATTTGATTGCTCATGTGATTACAACAAGAAGATATATGACACGAAGTTTTTTGGTTCTTGGTTTCTTCTTCCAGTTGATTACTATGGTGGTTAGTTTCAATTGTTTATATCAATGGCATCTCACATTCTCTTCTTTCATTCTTTGTCATTAAGGCAAAAAGGGGGAGATATCATATGTGTTTTGTCATCAAGGACAAAGGGGGAGGTTGTTGGCTTTCAGTTGTTTATGTGTTAGTTTTTCCTTGATGCCAAAACTGTTTTATGGGGTTCATGACATCACTAGTTCTATTCTTTGCATTTTTAGATTGGCTAATATGTAGTTGCATTGGTTGGTGTTATGATATGTAGTGTGATATGAATGTGATGATATGCTTGGTGGATGTTGATAGGATGCATTCTCAACTTGTTTTGATACATGATGATTATAGTTGGTTCATATGGTGATTCAAGGACAAAGGGGGAGTTTGTTGGCTTTTAGTTGTTTATGTGTTAGTTTGTCCTTGATGCCAAAACTATTTTATGGGGTTCATGACATCACTAGTTCTATTCTTTGTATTCTTAGATTGGTTGATATGCAATTAAATTGGCTGGTGTTATGATATGAAGTGTGATATGAATGTGATGATATGCTTGGTGGATGTTGATGGATGTATTCTCAATTGATGCATTCTCATCTTGTTTTGAAACATGATGATTACAGTTGGTTCATATGGTAATTCACATGGTTCATGGAATGCACTTTCAAGTTTCATTTTTTACATGTTGGTACTCATGTTTGACATATGTTCATTATTTGGCATGCATTTGCTTCAGGGTTACAAGTCACAGTGACATACATATACTGGCATATTCATTTTGAGGTATACATTTGTTTATAAATTTGTGCATTTTTACTTGGGTTGACAGATCAAATGATATATGAGTGACACATATTATGTTTGCACAAAACATACCCGTTTATAAGAAGTTTGCATAGAAGCATGGATTACAAGTATTAACTCACTTATATGTATTCTCTTCATTGACTATTTGTTAAGAGGGTATGTGTTGTCTTCAAGACACATATGATACATAAGTGTTCTAACATTTGATACATGGTGTCATAAAGCATACAATGTTACAAGGCTTTGGAAAACTTGTTTTTGGAAGGTCTACAACCACATTGTGGTCATGTGATATTGGCATTATTATTTTCTATGACTTCATATCTTTTGGCTCAATATTTCAGATTGATCAGTTAAGGTGGTTTTCTATGCTCTCATTGTGATGAAAATTCATGCTAAAAATTCAAAAGGTCTATAGACCTTGTCATCTCCATCACATATGATATTGAGACTTTGAATATTTTATTACTTGCATCACATTTAATTTTAAAAGATTATTAAACCCTTTATAATAAAAGGCTCGGGCAGATTTATAATGGTTTATATAAATCTCATTGCATCTCATAGAAGGATGACTTTATTAAAAGTCACATAGCAGTAACCAAGTTATCAGAAAACTATTGAGAGTCATCATTGATATTGGGTTAATGATTCATTTATCATAATGATGTCGGTGAAATTACAATGTTCATGTTGGCTATATGAGACACAACATACATAGTTGAATTGGTGACTTGGTACCGACAGTGTATGTTTGGTTATGATGTGGCAACAATGTGTGTCGACATTTGTGGCAGAAGATTGACATCAGACTCAAAATCATTATGATTTCTAATTAAATCATGCGTATTATTGAGTTTTTGTTACCAAACTTTAAAGCATCATTATTTTTTTATAAAGTCTTCGAAAGACTTGAAGAAAATAAAAAACTAGGGAAAAAGACATTTTGAATGGAACCCTAGCTGTCATGGATATTTTTGTTGTATGCAAATTATGTAATTTTGAACTTGTTGAACATATTTACATTATGTGGTAACTGGAAAGAAGGTTGAGTTTCGACTGTGGAAGCTGGAAAGAAGGTTGAGTGTTGACTGTGGAAGTTGGAAAGACAAGTGACAGAGCTTGTGGATGGAAGTCTTTAGCTCGGTAGTTATGGAACTACTCGACAGGTTTTTATTTAGTTATCTTTCACCGTGATTAGGTAATGCAAAATCTATATGGATTTGAGTAAAATATTGGTTTTGGAATATTTTCATTAAGGGTATTTTAAGAGATTAACTCTTGTTGATTATGGTTAAAATAAACCCATTAGAGTTTCCAGGCATCTCTTCTCATATTGCAATAGAATATACTCTCTTTTGTTTTAAGATTGATGTATTTTCTTAGACTTGTTAAAAGCTCTTAACTCGAGTTGGTCTATAGTTATTCAAACTGCATACAAAGGTTATCATTCATAGTATCTTTAAAAGATAGTTCTCAGGCATTTTTATGTGTTACCTGAGAGAGGAATATGAAGCTTTAGACACATTGTGCAAAAGTAGTACTGCATTGAAAATATTTTATTATTATTCTCATATTATTGTATTTGAGGAAGATGTTGATACACAATATTCTTCAATGAACTTGATGAGGATATTCATAGTCTTCTATTGTAATTTTAGGGTTGCAAAAAATGCACTTCTAGGGTTCTGATAGAATGCTATAATTTGTTGCTTTGTAAAGGAGTTGGTGCTCCTGTATCTCATGAAGTTGGTGCTAGAACTAATTTTGTGGATTTGGTGCTCCTAAATGTGAAAGATTTGATGCTCTAAGTGAATAAAGTAAAGATTTTTCAAGTGGTTTTTTATTCCCTAAGAGGGTTTTTCCACTCAGGAAAAATTCTGTGTTATGTGGTGATTTTATGTGTGCGATCTTTTTATTATCAGTCTGATTTTAATGTGTTATCAAATGTACAATTATCAGTCTTTCATATTTGTCAATGTTATGCCACATTTCATATCAATATTTTATATTTGTTAGTGAACATTTCATGCATAAAAGGTTCTAATTTAAAGTGAGCTCTGATACATGTGCAAGTGTTAAGTTTCACCTTTGTTAATGTTTCATGTTTAATTCATGGTTTATGCAAATACAATACTGTTCATGCACAAGTCAAATTTGTTCTTTGAACTATCATTTGGTGTTTTGTTTTAAAATTCAGGTTTGCTTCACATATTGTCATCTGTCCTCTTTATCCAAAAGAAAACTTGCAATCTTGTTTTTGAAAAATTGTGACTTTCATAAATCACTGATTCATCCCCCCCTCTTAGTGATTTCAGTCTTCTAACATGTACCTCCTTTCTATTACACCAATTTTTTGTGGGGAGTAAGGGATATTATACTCTATCTTGACAGCTTCTTTTACATATTGTCTCCTAATAAAATTAGAGGCATATTCCTAATTATCACATTATAGTTACTTTAATGGACTCTCTAGTTATCTTTTAGAATAATATAAATTTAATTTCTTAAAAAATATCTAATGCATTTGACTTAAATTTAAGAAAATAAATAAATATCATTCTAAAAAATACATCAATAAAGATAATACATACCTTGCTCCCTTATGTGGTAGAGTTTAATGTCCAAATTCACCAAATCCGATAGCTAATTTTATCACATTACTCTTTGATAATGGAATTTTGTGTTGCTTACCTGAGCTACAACCTTCACACACTCAAAATAGATCTAGAAATCATAGATCTAGATCTTTTATAAGTTTTTCTATGCGAAAAACTACAAAGAAGAGCATATTTCAATATTGAAAATTTTGATGACAAAGCATTTAAATGCTCTAATTATCACATGTTTGGATCATTGTTACTTCTAGATTTATTGCAAATAACATATAAATTTCCCTTTCAAATACCTTTTGCAATGACCTTTCCCTTTGTATCTTTTAGAACACACACAATTCTATTGAATTGTGTTAATATTCCTACATTAATAATCTTACTAAATACAAGAATATTCTTAGATAATATTTGAAACATTTTATACATTATGGATTTTATTTTGCACACTATTTGGTAGTTTTAATAAAAAAAAATACTCTTTTATTGTGATGTCTAATATTATCACCAATTTAACATTATCACCTTTGGAAACCTCATTGTAATTTGTGAAAACAACATTATGTGTTATATGTTGTGTTGATCATAATCCAAATACCAATAATCCAATGCATATTACATTAGCTTATGCTTCATTATTCTTTGTCACCTCTTCAACAAAAGCTAATTTTTTCTTGTGTTTGTTTTGAAAATATCCTTAAGCATCATAGTAGAAGCATTTTCTAATTTTATTTTTCTCCTCTTTTGTACCTTAAAAATTCCTAGAGGAGCTTTGAGATTTGTTTCTTCTTATTCACCTTCCCCTTTTATCCTATTGAGAATACTATTGTATAAATCTGAAAATTTAATCATGCATCCTTCCTTGTTACTTCTTTTTGGAGTAACAATATTAATATATTTTACAAATTTAGATTGACTTAAGTGATCATATTTGCTACCAATCTTGAATGGGATTTTGGCAAGATCAGAAAAGCATTATCACTACATCTACTAAAATTAATGACCAACATGTTACCGACAAATTTTTGAGAGACTTAACTTAATTCACATATTATGTAGTAATTTACAATTCTTAAACTTTCAATTATTTTTATTTTATTTTAAAGATATAGTTTAGTATTGACATCTATTTATTCATACATTTGAGTTAATTGATTCAAATATTCCCTTATTTTAATTTAGTAACATGTAGAATCAAATTATCACTTAAATTTAATACTATCCAGGAGCGAGCCTTATCATCTCTTGTCTTCCACTTGCAAATAAAATAAACATCTTAAATGCAATATTTTCCTATTTTCCATCAACTATACTAAACATGCCCTTATTTTGTAAAAAATCTTCTTTCTAAAATTCCAAAGATTAAAGTCTTAATTGTTGAACTTCTCTACAAGCATGTATGATTTTCTTATATCATCTACTACTATCTATATGTCGTAGCTTTAAAATTTTCAAATATGATTGCTAAGCAAAATGAACCCTACAGTTCTAGTACTGGATGTGATAATTATGAAAAAATTAGGAACTTGCACAATATAAACTATGCATCCCTTCATACATGCTCTTTTTTCATCTACATGCACCTACTTTCTAGCTTTTAGTTTATGCATTTAATGCAACAAAATTTCTAAGTCTAATCACATGCCAATTTCATAATCATAATAGTTCCACAATCCATGCAATTGAAATCACAAATACTTTTAATTGTGAGTTTTTAAAATCAACTTTAAAATCCTCATAATTTTAGTTACATACTAATTGTATATTTTATACAACTAGAAATCTTTAACTTAATCCAATTTTAATAGATATTCCATTAACATTACAAATCTCTTCCCACTAGGGGAATTCTTATGGACATAAAAATATTTGGAACCTTTCTCTTGTGTTGAAAGTAGATTCTAGACTAACCATCTCAACTAGTGTCCAACTTGACCAATTATGAGACATAATGTTTGTGTTGTGAGATCATTGTGGTTATAGTTTGTTCAAACAATGTGAATGTATATTTAAGCCAACTTATTACATTCTACAAGGATCCATGAATGAAAAGTATCCACAATCTCTTACATAATGAATCTCATCCTTACTAGTCAAAAATGACTTCTAGCCTTTGTACGAAAAAAAGGTGCATGGAATTTTGTGTTTAAAACATCATTTAGTTTTCTTATCATAAATGATGAGGTTTGTTGATTAAAAAATAAATCTACTACCACTGTGCTAGGGTAGAGGATGAAAACGGGAAAGGCGAACCTTTAATTAGTTGATAGACTACATATAGTGTGATATTTGAGCCTGAAATAAGTCTCACGCATGCAAACAACTACTGAGTTGTTGGAAAACAAGTTTTTGTTGTCATTTAATAATAAATAAGCTCTTGTTTAATGGTAAATGTATTGTAAAAGCTTCCAAAATATTAGATGAAAGCCTCCTTATCATGTAAAAGCTAGATAAATATGTATTTTTCAATTGGATGGGAACATTCTATTTCCATTTGAAGTATTTTTTCCAATTTGATGGCAACTTTTCTTTTTCATTTGCATTGCTTTATGTTTTAAATGCTTGCAAATATTTCAAAATCAAATAATATCTAATTTTTTTAAAGAAAAAATCTAGATATGTCTAATTTTATTTCATTTCATTATTTAACACTTATTATTATTAATTGTTTGACACATACTCTCAGATATTTTAGCATATATATAGTTTTCTATCAGCATAATCCTTTAACCTTATTTAGGTGCAAGTGCTAGTTAGTTAAGAGTAGCATTTCAATAAGTTCTTCAATTAAATTTGTTTCGGTCTAACTTTTTATTTTAATTTTTCATTTAATATAATTTTTTAAAAACATTTAATGATTATAATTATAATTTTTATATTTTTATAAATTAATTTATTCACTATTTATTATTTTTTAAATAATTAATTCAATAATCCAAGATGGTTTTTTCTATTTTAGAATAAATCACTTATTTATTAAATTTATATATAAATAAAATGAACAGTAAAATGCTTAAATTTTCTAATTAAGGATAGCATTTCAACAAGTTTGTCAAATGTTAAATTGTCTTGGTCTAACTTTATGTTTTTAATATTTCATTTAATATATTTTTTTCTTTTTAAAAATTTAATATCTTCTATTTTAGTGATGCTAATTGTATACATTTGGTTGATATTATACATAATTTGTTGATTAATAAAGCATATGCATTTAACACTTATTTAGTGATGCTAATTGTATACATTTGGTTGATGTTAGACATTATTTGTTGATTAATAAAACATATGCATTTGACAAAAATAGTTAAGGGTAACACTTCAATAAGTTTTTCAAATGTTAAAATTATCTCGATCTAATTTTATGTTTTTAATATTTTTATTTAATATAATATTTTTATTTTTAAATATTTATTCCTTTTTATGATTATAAATATTCTTTTAAACAATTTTATAAATGAATTTGTTCATTAGTTAATTTTTTAAAATTGTTTAATTCAATTGATCTAATAATGAAAAACTTGTATTCTTGAAAGAACGATCAGAAATTCAAATCCTAGAAGACTATTAATCATCTCTCATGAAAAAAAGACTCTTTTGATGTGCTCCATTATTAAAAGTAACACCTATGATTATGATATCAAATGCTTTAATCCGAGGATTATAGAATCTCATTCTGATTCTCATCCCAACAAAAATGCTAAAAAAGTTTTTCTGTTCAAGCAAAATAATACAGATCAAATATAAAGATCGAGAAATACAGTACAACACGACCGTTTATTTTTATTAATTATCATACGAGCAAGGAGGAACTGAGGTGCTCAGCGTTTGAAAGAAAAAAGCCCTCAGTTTCCTTGTTACTTCAGTAAGTACTCAAATTAAGGACAATGTATTAACTGTTTAACGCAGTTTTGGCAGTGGGTCTTCCATCACTTGACAACTACATTACTTAATTTCAGTACGTAAACCACTGGAAACCCAGTTTGTGCATAGTGGAGAACGGACTCGGTGAACCTGCGAACAAGAACCCTGTTGCCAGGTCCACAAGATTTCAGCGATCCACATCTATTCCTTGCCATGCACGAAAGGAATGTGACCAGCTTCAGATACTCATCCTTCGTACACTCCAGCTCAACACGATACCATATGGGACCTTTGTATTTAAGCTCTGTCTCGCATTTTCCTGTGCTTTCATCAAATTTGGAGTGCAATTTAATGAATGAGTAAATGGTTTTAATGGCGTCTGAGACCATCAGTCGGGACCAAGCTTAATTTTAATTAGGAAGCCAACAGTTTTGAGGAGCCTATTCTCCTTAAAAAGCTAATTAAGATTATACACCTTCAAGTTGTCTTCATTCTGGATATGGATATCATCATAAGCAGCACACTCAATGATGAAGTGTCATTCAGTCTCAACGACCCCTTTGTTGCAAAACATACAAGTTCTTTGCTCCTAGGCTTCCTTGGGGACATCCCACCTACCTGTTTCACATCTAAGATGATGTGACCCGGTTCTTAATTGAGTGACCAAAAGCCTAGCTTTGCTTTTAATTGCAACCCTTAGGTAGTCTTTCTCATCTTGCTACCCATGGGGTTGAACTCTTGGATATAATGTGTCTTTTTACAGCCAACTGCTTAGTCCACATAATAGATCTAAACTTTTTAGCACAAACTTTTTATCTCAACATTAGTGTTGGGACACTCATCTGAGTTTAATGTTCCATTTGCTCAACCACTTGCTATTTTGTTTCATCCAAGTCTTCTTTCTATGGTTTAACTCCTCCCCAACAACCATTTTGGACCAATGATGTATCCATATTCTCAACTTTTTTTAAATAATTTATTAACCGAATGATTGCAAATGCCTCCAACAAAAACATACCAGTTTCAACCAAAAAAATTCTCGTATGGAACCGAAGATTTGACTTTGATGCTAATAGTGATCAAATGCTTTTGAATTCTTTCAACTTGCCTCCACTTGTGCTTTGACAAGTTATCCCCCCAAACCTCACAACCATAGAGGACAACCAACACTACCAACAAACCAAAAGGGGTTTTCTTGGTTTTCCAATCCATAACTTCGCTTTCCTAGATCTGTTCTATAGTAAATAAGACACATTCAAGCCACCTTGAATCCTTTTTGCTTTGCAAGTCTCCCAACTGAGCCTATTATGAAAATCAATACCCAAATACTTGTATTCTTCCACCACCTCCAAAGAGTTTCCCTCAAAAATGAAATTAAACTGTTGCTTCTTCCTTTTCAAAGAGAAAATCATGATTTTGGTTTTCCTAGTGTTAACTTGCATCCCAACCTCTTGGCAAAAGAGCTAGAGAGCCTTTAAATGATCTCTCAAACTAAGTGCAAATTTTGCAATTAAGATAAGATCATCCGCATATAATAGTAACTTCACCACATACCTAGCTAGGTGAATACCCTCTCCATTAGTTTTGTTTAACCATTCTTCAAGCTTATCAATATATAATCCAAATAGAGTGGGAGACAGGGGACAACCCTGCTTGACCCCAATGTCACGACCAAAGCATTCAAACATACCATCTTTTGTTCTAATTTTATCTCTAACTTTCTCATAGAGTTTATGAACTGCTGCTCTAAGTTCATCAGGAATACCAAGTTCCTCCATTTTGTTTCAAAGTTTGTCCCTAGGCACCGTGTCAAAGGCTTTTTTGAAATCAACGAAATAACAAAAAGCTTCACCCCTTTCAGTGTCCCAAACTTTCTCAATGAAGTGTCTAAGCGTGATGCAGTGATCTATGGTTGAATGCCTTGGCCTAAAACCAGCCTATCATTTTGTTCTTTTACCTTATTTTTCGGCCCAATTATTGTTTTTGTGTTCTAACATGCTCCCATACAATTTACCAACAAGAGGATTGATCATAATAGTACAATAGTTAGAAGGATTATTGATATCCCCACTTTTATGTAAGGGGATGACCACACTGGTAGTCCATTCAGTAGGAAGCCATTTTGAGTGATGCTATTAATGGGGCCACACTCACGGTCAAAATCCATAATCTCTTGCCCTTCTTCCAAGGGGAAAGTCAGGTTCAAACAAAGTTGCACCTCTGTCGTGGGATTTTGAACCTCCACCAATGACTGCGCACATCTCTCCTGTAACCACTTTCCATCTCAAATCATTGGAGGGCCTCAGGTTCTCCACCCTTCGCCCCAAAGTGTACACCGTCGTCCTTATTTGGAGAGGAAGGCGGTCACATATGAGCTGCACCGAACGACAGAAAATAATGTTTATGTGGGTATAAAGCCATATCCTCAAATGCGTGCTGAACTCCAGTACTGCAGCTGTAAGACTCAGCAAAGTAGGAACACGCCAGTGGACATGATGCTTCGATTGGAGTGATACCCCGACCAAATTGAAAAATTTCAATAACTTTTCCTCCGAGATCGACAAATTAACAGGGAGAACCCAAATCTTGGTGCCTAATAGTGTAAAGATGTGCTTTTCAAGAATCAAACAATCCAACACCTCATACATGCTCATCACCCCGCCTGTGATCACACCGTCCCATATGAATTCTTTATGACCTTTCACAAACACACTTCCAGAGGCTACTTTTCCCATCTCAAGCAGAGAAATCCCAAATTAGATCCGTTATATAATAGGACATTTTTTCGTTGAGGAACAACCTGTTGTCATTGCTTCGCTCTAAAAGAAAATTCCCTCCCAAGTAAGATATTGTGATCTCAGATCTCTTATCTGATATTGTGACCTCAGATTTATCATCACAAACGGGCTTTGTCACGGTAGACTGTTCCGCTGGCTTGGTGACATAGCAAGGTCCTTGTTTGAAAACGAAGATTTTAGTGGGGAATGCCTTCAGCCGGGCATAATCTGGGGAGAGGCGGGAGCCTATGCCACAAGGTAGCATGCTCATCCATGAGAGCACTATGCATTTTATGAAGGCCCCCAATGGCGTCAGTTTCATATTCTGCCAACACCCCAGACAGAACTGGAAGGCAAGTAACACGCTACTCAATATTAGTTTGGCTTCAGACATAGTTATCTTCACCCACAAAGACTGACACCCATTGACCCTCTTCTCATCTTCTTCCTTCACCTCCTTAGATAACTTGAGCTTTTTTCCCGAATCTTCCTTCTGTTTTCAATGCTCTGTCCTTCCATTTCTGAAGACATGTTTAAGAAAATGGTTCCCCACATGCATACCTTGTGGGCGTAGAAAAATTCCGATGAAATCAACGCGTATACGGTCACTCACTTTTAAGGTTCCACTTAACATGTTTGTCTCAGAAAATGACTCCCGTAAAGTGGGGCGTTCTCAGGTTAAAGATGGAAATTATCTAGAGCTTTGATTGAGTTTAATTAAATACATTCTAATTTCTTAATTTGTAGATTTTTCATTTCGGGATGTAAGTTGAATTCACAAGTGTGATTTTGAATTGTAATTATAGTTTTCATTTTTAAATTTTAAATTCAAATTCAATGTTGAATTTACAAGTGCAGTTTTAAATTGTAATTGTATCTTTGATTCTTAAATTTTTAACTCAAATTTAATTATGGGTTGAAGTAGATCTTCTTTCAACTAGTCATTATTTGTTGACTAAAACACAATATTTAATTTGTGGCACTAATATGTCATTAACCATAATTCAATTATAAGGATTTATTTTTTATCTCTCTTGGTCATTTGTCACATTATCTCATTTGAGAGCGTTACATCAACATCTAAGATCATTAGGAAAATATAAGCATTTGCATGGTTGCTTGAAGTGTAATCAAACTTGTTAAAACCTATTAAATTGACTCAAGAGTTTGACTAAGCCAAAAGGATAGCAAGTCACCTCCCATGCCTAGCACAAAAAACTCTACTTGCGTCCAACATGACCAATTTAAATTCTTATATGTGGATAGGGTTTTGAAGGTCAAGAGTGCCCATATTGAAGCCATAACAAAAGGTCAAATCCATAGATTTGGGATCAATGTCACATTTTCATGGATGATTTTTGCAAGTACAAGATTGAACCATAGTTGAATGCAAATTATGAAGTAGTCTACAAGAGTATCACAATCTCAAATATAATACCAAAGTGGAGGATTATATCACTTAGCACATCCGACAACAAAATATCTCAACCTCACAAATGAAGCTAATTACTTGCACCTTCTTTGTCAATTTTAAAAAGTGTGTTTGTGTAGTGCTACTATCTTAGCTAGTTATTCTATGATAGAAATAAAATCCTCAAAAAATTGAAAGAAATATTTTTATTTCTTTTTATTTTGGTGAGCCCAATTGATCTTATACCTCTATGTTTTTTGCTTGTAGGGTTTGAATTTCTTTCTTTAAAAAAAATAATCTAAGCTTCCTATTTTTATTTAGTTTTTCAACTTGAAAACTTATTTGATGTTTATTTTCTTTTATAGTTTATGATTTTCTAAATGTATTCTAAGGTATTATTGTCCTCTTCACTTCCCATAAAGAGTAATTCCTAGATTAAATACCACAATGGTCCTGATTCAAGCTAAAAATAGTATGGTTAAAAATTTAAATGATATTAAAATCATATTATATCAAATGAGACATTTGATGATGATTCATATGCTTTTGATAAGATAAGCAACATTTACTGGGTGTTGTACCCATTACACGAAGAGCTCAAAGGGCCAAAAAGGAGCCATGTTCAATAGTACATCATAGATACCAAACCAAAAACAACAAAGACCAAAAAGATAATAGACACGACACACGGACAACAAAGACCCAACAAAAACAAACAGACCAACCCACCAATTGGAAACACCTTCCCATTTTTGAATGATGAGATTTAAAACATCATCCTTGATTTAGTTAGGACCTTCACCCTCAGAATTTATACATGCCTCCTCCTTGATGACATCAGAGAGAGTGATGGAAAATCTATGAATTATCTTAACAGTGAAATAAGTTAGCCTATTGAACTTTTGTTCTTGAAGTTTCACCACCCGCTCCCACAACTTGTTGATGTCCTCCTCCTTGTCGTTCTTCCACTGAGTGGTCTCTTCCTCAATAGCCCTGGGATCCAAAGAGTGGGTGGAGTCCTCTTTGAGCATTTTGTTTAGGTCTGAGAAGTGGTTGGGACCCTCCGCGAACTCCTCTTCCTCCTCAACAGTGTCCTTACAATCAGCTTTGTTGCTAGTCTGCTCCGACTTGTTAGAACTTTCATTAGTTGGTATCCCTTTCTTGTTCTTTGATAATTTGTGAGACCTCCTAGCACTCGTTTGCTCCATCCCCATGCCAATACTCGTGGCCACAACAGTGTCACCTTTGGAGTCCTTTTCTGCATCACTATTTCCCTCATTGCATAACACAGACTAATTCACATCCCATGAAATGTAAATTGAATTTTTCTAGCCAAAGATGATAACAAAAAAATAAAATGGGCCAAATAAATAATAGAAATAATGCATTCACAAAGAAATGAAAAAACTTAAAAAATTAATCAGAATGCACAAATTATGATAATTTCATTCATTCATTCAATGATCCCAAACTATACATTCACAGATGTAATATTTCTAGTTTCATGTATCTATATCAAAAAATGTTAAAGAGGTTTTTTATTTGCATCATATTACATATATAAGAAAGCAAGAGTAACCACTTCTTGAAATAACCACCAAAAATAAGAGTCTTTTCAACTTCCATAAAACATAAAGTTCATATGAAATATTTAAGCAAATAAAAGAGACTATTGCTGAGGTGGAATAATTTTGGTAACTTAAATGATTGGGTAGTTGATGTGACAAATTTGGCTTGATAGGCATAAAATGTCTTTACTATGGGAGGAATATCACATTGGTGAGGGATGATTACATTTTTAGTCCTTAATTTCCAAATAGCTTTATTAGCTCTTGCAACCTTGATCTTCCCTAAGTATGTCGCTGCAAGTCCATCGAACTGAAACAACGTCAAGTCAATACCTTTGAGCCTCCTCATGCTTTCCACATTGAGTTTTTTTGTCATAGAGGCTCTCAACTATCCCTTTGAAGATTCCCTTCAATGTCTCCTCATCTTCATCATTAGAATTCCCTTATTTTCTTAGATGAATTCCAATGCCCAAAAGGTTTTTCTGAATCTCAACCCTCATTAAGTGCCTTGCCTTATTCCAAGATATTTTGTTTTAGAAAAAAATTTCCACTCGATGCTCCACTTCCACATAACACATCTTTATCATTGGTATTTGGTAGAATTTGTTCACTGACCAATTTATTTGTACCCATTTCTATCATTCCTTTGAAATCATTATCATTTTTTTCCTAAATTGATTCTTCGTGTTTGGTGGAAGTAATCTCTTTATCAACTTCACTTCTCAAAACTTCAATATCTTTACATACCTTCATATCAAAGATAAATTTGGTTCTCTTAGTTAAGGTATTTGTGGCCCATTATCTATTAGCCTTCTCATAAGCCTTATAGCCTTGCATCTTATTCATCATTTGCTTTCCTATGAAAGATGTTGGATCAAATATGGCACTAGCTTGACTAATTGGTTGGGGAGCCAAATCTAATACAAATTTCAAGCAATCAATCAAAATATTCACCTCATACTTCAACTCATTCTTGCTTTGTTTGTCTCTAGCTATTCTTTCCAACAACCTAGCAATTGTCAGTTGAAAATTATGCACATCTCCATCCCTAGTTGAAGGCTCTAAATTAACTCTAGTCATGTTGAAATCACTAATAGTTTCTTGACCCGTTTCTTTCTGCACTAAGGGGTGTTTTACTTCTAGATACATATTCCTAGAATTGTCATCTTCCAACGACCTACTTATCCAATATTTAGTTTCTTAGGCTTTGGATTTCACTAAATTAATTGATTTTTATTTTTTATTTTTTAAGACTAATTTGAATTGTTTTCCTTTTCTTGGATAGGGGCTTTTCTAACCATGAAGTGGAAGTAGGTTTAGCCATGGGTTTGGAACTAAGAGAAGTAAATTGCAAGACTCCCCTACGATGGGGGAGTGTCAAAAGTTCTCATTTCAGGAGAAGGGGGCAGAGTAGAACCTACCCTAGGAGAATTTTGTGATTCTCTTAGAGGAGAAGACTCAGGAGAAGGAGGAACACTTACTCGTGAAGGAGAAGAGGATACATTAATTATTTCTTCATCCTGTACAACCATTTTCTCTTTGTATTTTTATGTTTGATCAATGGCATCTTATCCATAGGTCTTCTTTGGTTAACTCTTTTCTAGAGGCTCCTTATCACCACTTATGTGTCCTCCTAGAGTCACTTAATGAGTAGAAGGTGATTATATACAAGAGGATAAAGGAATTTGGCTATTCTCACCCTAATGTTGAGTGTCTTGAGACTCAGGAGGTGGGGCATTTTATTTCTCTAAAGTCTTCCTAACTCCCCAATATCACGTTCTCTTAAGCACCAATGTAGTTTTTGCATCAATAGTCTCCAACTCCTTAATACCCAATCTATAAAAACAATTGGTTGAGATTGTATATGATTGACAAAGATTAGTTCCGACAAATCAGATTCATCATCATCTAGACCATAGATATCCCGATCTAATATAAGTGTTACTATTGCCTCAAATTTAGTCTCATCCAACTTCTTCTGTGAACCTCATATTCATCCACACAATCTACCCAATAGTGTTCTAAATGTGGGATATGATGGAAACTAGGGCCTAATTATAGGTTATATTTAACAAAGTTCTTACTGTCAAAAGGGAACCTCCTTTCATAAAATTACATCCTATATCTGGTTAAGTTCCTTTCAATATTGAGGGCACCAGATATAGAATTACAAGAGTAATAACCAAGGCTAATGGGAAACTACACACCTACTTTTTCCCTCTCTTGATGCCCTTTTTACTTGTACAATCTATCTGCACACTTCAATTAAGAAAAAATGTCTTCAACATATTTGGGTAGTCTATAGGGGAATCAATCAAAACCTTCAACTCTAATGTTGGTAAACCTTTGGAATTGGATGAAATGACTACCATATGTGTTAATAAATTGTGCAACCTCAAGATATATCTTCTGACCTATATCCCCTTGTAGATCTCTCTAACCATCCTCAAGGTAAATGTATCATTCACCCTCCTAAAATGATTGTAGCTCTTCTCTAATTGGAGTTTATAGTAATAGTCATAGATTTGAACATTCTGATCTTGGAATTCAATTGGTCTCAAGCTTGGCCAAGGTCTTGTGTAGGAAATAACATAGAGAAAGTAGGAAGACATGTAAAAAACCTGTTGAGTGGAAAGTGAACAATCATTGAATGCAACTGGTCACATATAAGTTGAGCCCAATCTAAATACTACTCATCATGAATGACTATTTTTATGAAGAAGTACATCCAATATTTATAATCATGGGATCTTTCATTACCCATCAAATTATGTACAAGCACAATTATATCAAAAATTTCATTTATATTAGTGAATGAATTGGCCCCTAATAAATACACCTATAATAAATGATGCTCCTACTTAATAAGCACTAATATTGATTTGCTAATAGCTTTGGAAAGGCCACAATTGCATTTGTGCCTTTCCTCTGAATTGAGAGGTGCAACTCCCTTGTATGATTTAAATAAAAAAAGAATGAGCTTTTAACCAGAAAGCAATAAGGTAGCAAACATTAACCCATAAAAATGTGATTAATGCGAAATAAATCCTAAGGGTCATCAATCAACCAACTCACAAACTATACTGATCAATGAAAAAAGAAAACATAAACTATAATAAGAGATTACATAATCACAATAGACGAAATAAATGCAGTTGAATAGATTTCACATACAAAATGTATTCTATTTGCGCACATGACTCATAGGCCAGTGCGATCAGCATGACATCCTACTCACAACAAACAGATTGAGAGCTATTGCAATTGGAAAATAAATGAAATTCAAAGAAAATAAAATGTTCGTCCCTTGATTACATCACAGTGTATTATCTAGAGATTGGACCCTTGTTGAATAGCCTTTTCTCCTAGATATAGGGGTCATATTTTTCTCTTGACAGTTAACGATTGGTTGTAGTAACATCTTCTTACTGCTTAACTTTCTATCTTGGAAAATGATAGCTGAGAAATAATAAATGTCAAAATGATTAAATTACTAGTGAAAATACTTTAAACAATTCTTGAGCATTTCTTGATTTAACGCTTGCCTCATGGCCATTAATTCTGAAGCAGTTCGCATACCTCACTAATTGAGCATTGAACAATTTTATGGTAGATACACACGTGCAAGATTTCCAACCGAAAAATCAATTGGGAATGTAACTTAAATTCCTATCATATCAACCATTAATTTAGACCGCATCGCCATCTTGTCACCTTGATCATTTTGAGTTAATATGTCTCACCAAACTTTTATAAATTCAATAGGAACTACCTCACTTTTCCAACTTATAGAGTCAAATATGGCTAGTGCTTAGAGCAATGTTGTATCCATGAATGAATTTGTTGTCATTGAATAAATTAAGTGTAGCCCTCTTTTTAGATGATTGTTTGATCAGTTGAAAGAGGTCTTCATAGTCGACAGTGAGGTTGAAGGAGAGTTGTTGCGTAGTATACTATGAGATACATTCCTGAACCATGTACATGTGCACAATGCAATGCTTCTAGATCATTTGATGTACATTGTGATCCACACCTGCAGGCTTCACGACTGGGGGATGAGGGCAACAAAACAAATAGTATGACCAAAATTCCTCCATCGGGTGAATGCAACCATTGTTAGCCTCAATAATTATCCATAGAGCGGACTAATAGGTGATGTAATTTACATTGCTTCAATTTCCAAAAATGAATCCCTGGAAGAAGCAATGACTCTCCTGTGCACAAGGCTGGTGAGGAACAATATGGGGTTGTTTGCCCAATTTTTGCAGTCTCATGAGAACCTACTTTCACCTGCCTAGATATAGTGCCTCCAAGTGGTGATAGAAGCAATCCATCTGCTGATGTTCACCCTTTGTGCATGAATTTTTTTTTTTGATACTATCTAGTTCCCCATGTTTTATATAATCAACTTAAAATTTTGTATTTCCACCAATATATATATATATATATATAACATAAAGTACAACTTTTTATACTTCTAGTCTTGATTCCTTGCATTATGAGCAATTATGTCTTTAATTTTGATTTTCCTTTTTGTATCTGGATGGCTTCTCTTTATTCAACTTTGCACAAATAGCTTTTCATTTATCTGGTGCACCTAAACATAGTAATCTTGTGTTATGACTTCTTAATCCTTCGAAAATTCACTTTGATGGTAAAGTGGTGAGTTAGTAGAACTACACAAATCACCATTGTAGTTATAGGAACTAGTTCAACTCCCACTCAGCCTCGAAAAAATTTGAAAAATGTTATCGACGGTATTTTCAACAAGTTTGTGAACCCTGGGTATAGACTATTGACCTTTAAAAGAATGACTTAGAACTGGTGGAAAGTTACAACAAAACCCCAAAACACTGTCAAGCTTAAGAAAATGGAGAAAGAAATAACTGGGGCGGTAAAATGGGAAGTTAGGAGAACTAATGAAAACACCGCCCAGGTTAGAAATATTCAATAAAACACCACCCGAGAAAGGACTTAACCAAAATTTAACATGGGGGTGTCGATTTACAAGGGGGTTCCCAAAATTTAGACAACAGGGGCTTTGTTTGGGGACAAGGATTGAAAAGGACATAGCCAGGAATCCAAAAACAATAGACTAGTCCTATCCATTGGGAAATAGAGTCAATAAAAGGGTAAGAATGAAAAAACAAGACCAAGCGAACAAACCCAAAAATGGCACACCAAAAATGACTATATATAAGGTAGGTTGGCACCTACCGAAAAGGGAAAGGGAAAGGAAACTCCACCCAAAATCACTAACAAGTTGTGAGGGAAAGGACCTAGACCTGAATGAGCCTATTAGCGCATGTAGCTTCTAAAGAGAAGTAATAATTTAAATGATCCAAACATAAACAATGAAGCTAAATAGGAGACCTATAGTGTTGCTCCTGAATAACCACTTCTCATCATAAATCATCTCCTGATATGGAAGGAAAATTTTCAAATGTTCTTGAGAATCTTCTTATTATTTTCTGAGACTTTTTTCTTAAAGTGTAATGTGATAGAATTGCACCTAGGGTCAATTCCACATTCTGGCTTTTTTTCCTAGCATTTATAATACCTTGGAACATTAATAACAAAATCCCATGGGTCAGAATTTTTTGATTCTGACTACATGCAGGCTTGTGGCTGAGTGACAGAAGCAAGTGGTGACATGTTTCCCAAGAATCTAGTCCTTGGATGAATGCATGATGCATATACATCTGTGCGACACGCTAGCATCTTGGTGGTTTTTCGAGTTTGAAATGAGGAATCTGGAATACTAACCCTTGAGACATGTGTCCTAGTGGTTACATTTCGAAAGTAATGACTCTTTGCCACCCTTTCAAGCCTTAAAAATGACTTCTTGGCTCTCATTTGGGTGTTGGAAGACATTCACTCAACCTTTCTTACTACTTGCTTCAATTTTGAGTCCTCCTCATCTTTGATAGCAATGCTCTCTCAAGCAAAGCCATGCCAGACTGAGGTCATCCCAACAACAACAACCCTTAAGCAAGCACTCAACGGTGTGTCCATGTGCTCTAGAGAGGGTCTAGGCCCATGGGTAATGCTCTCTCTCCCTTACTTTCCTTTCCTACTTGTTCATTTACTATCTTGTGGTGCAGGTTCTACTCTTGAGTAGGTTTTTCTTTCACCACATGCTTTCTGTGGTGTGGGTTCTACTCCTGAACGGGTTTTGCTTTCATCACATGCTTTGTTTACGTCATTTACACTCCTTTCCAACTTGGCTGTCCGTGGAGGTGGGAACACCAAAATGGAGGTCTAACTAAGGCAGGCGCCTATACAACCCCAACATTTTCCCCTCATTCTTTTGTGTGTAGGTCACAAAAAAAAGCTTGGAGTGAATATCCAAAAATCTATAGAAAGGTAAACTTTCTTCAAGCCTCCTTGAGTTCATTTCAATTTTTGGTTTCCTGACTAGTTATTTTGTTCAATAATCTCTTAGACCCTAAGCCTAGAAGTAAAAGATTGTTTCTATTCATTCGAAGTTCCTAAGTTCTTCTATTGCTTAGGGACACCACGTATCCTTAGATGACAACGCCGCATTGGCATCCTAAATTGTATTGACGATTTTGTTGAGAGTTCCCTTTCCTCGACATAACCCGGCTTGCTCTCTCTCTCGTGGTTTCGTAGTTTCTCAAAACATAACCGGTCTTAGTTCTTTTTTATCATTCTCCTAATATTTTTATTCGAGGTGTATAAGCAGTGCTTGATTCATTGGTGTTCTAGAGAAAGGAGAAACCTATGTGCAACAAATCCCCCTTATATCACATATTTATGAACCCGACATGAACACGAATATTGCAATGTTATGTATGTTCGTAGATAATAATTTCGAGAAGATTTTCGAGTAAGTTGAAAGATGCTCTAGATGACTTCTAGAGGTGCTCTCCCTACCTGCTGCAAAATCTTTCTCTCAACGCCTTCTTAAAAGTTTGAATGGAAGTTGGGAATTCCTCCAAGCCTACATGAAATTCATCATTTAAGGACCCTAATTCTTTCTATCTGTACTGCATCAATACACATAATTTTATATTCAAGGTTTGTGAAAGCTACAGACTCTACTTCTTATAATTTTGTCAAGCACACATATCTTACAAGGAGAAATAAACAAAAATTGGATCAATAACATTACATTCCTAAATCACAACCTTTTGTTCCCACTTCTTTACCACCTCAACCAAGCCTTCCTTCAACACCTAAACCTGTAATCAAAGCACTAGGTGATTATGATCTTGTTGAGAAACTTCACATTACTCCAGCTAAGATATCACTTTGGGACTTGCTTCAGACCACTCCAATTTATTAGGAGATGCTTCAGGAAGCTTTACAAAATATTTTCTTGCCCGCCTCCACTAGGCCTACAGACATTAATGTGTTATTGGATTATATTCGTGTGGATTTTTTGAATATTACATTCCACCCGCAAGAACTCCCACCTCTGGATGTGCAGAAGCAATCAGATCCCTTGATGATTATAATTAATGTTAACAATATCAGTATTAGGCGTACCCTCATTGATACCGGTTTGGCCATCAACGTTTGTGGTATAGACCTTTTACCTAAGATTAAAATTGATTGATCCTCTTTAGCAGCTTCCTCCTTGTACATTTGTGGATTCGATAACGCCAACCACCAAGCTCTAGGTACAATAATACTACCTTTGTAGCTAGGTCCCATTATCTTACCCATGTTGGTCTATGTGATGCCTGGACCGTTACCATACAACCTCCTCTTGGGGAGACCTTGGATCCATGCTATGGGTGTTGTGACTTCTACTCTACACTGTTTTTTGAAGTATGTTGCAAATAATCAAGTAGTTACAGTTAAACTAGATCTAGAAGCCATTCACCTTTGTGAGCTGGCATTTGACAGTCCTGCTTCAGTTGTATCTACTCTGAAGAATTGTATTTCATCCTGACCAAGATGCTATGGCATGTTCTTTCATCAATACCCTTTATGAAAGTTTCGTTCCTAGAGCTAGTATCAAAATGAAGAATCACCAAAAGTAGAGGACCCTGAGTCTCCCTCGTCTGCTTCTAAAATGAACTCTTTCCTTGGTGATGATTGGGGCTCCTTGAATTTCTTTGAATTCTTCATCGTAGAATACAAGGAAAACCCCTCTTGCATAGACCTTCCAGGTACTATTGACACAAAGGTGGATAATACTCCCGCTGAGGAGGAGAAGTGTGATGGTGTTCAGGAGATCACTCCTCCTTTGCTGAGGACAGTAATCCCCCTCCTGTGAAAGATGTTAATGTTTGTGAGCTTGGTAAGGAAGGTGGGAGTACTCCCATGGAGACATTCGACATCCATTGGTGGAATGAAATACTCTACATGGAGCCACTACCTCTTGAGGTTTTGCAAACTCATTACGGGTTCATATATGAACTCGCTTCTTGGTATGGCTATGGGAAGAAAGGCCTAGGGCGTATCGATCAAGGAATTCAGGTCCCTATTTAGTTTGAGCTGCGACAATGCTATTTGGGTTTGGGATGCTCTATAGAACAGTGCAAGCAAAAGCCTTGGTGGAGTGTTAATATGATTTTAGTTGAGCCGTTGAGCCTGTTTCATCTTGAGTTAATAGAGGAAAGGGGGTAGGCTGAAAAGGTCCCTCTAGATGTCTTTTCTTTGGATGAAGTGTTGGAGGAATTTCTAGGTGCTTATTCCCCGTTGCCTCCTTATCATCACAAGAAACGATTCACGTATCACTTGCACATACAAGCATACTTTGGAGAGTCTATTTTGAGTTTTGATGAGGAAGAGCCTCTATCTAATGTTGGAAATGACGTCACGTTATCCCATCCTAAAGACCATAGTTCCCTTCTTAAAGGAGATACTATTGAAGTTTCTATGGATCCTAAATCCTCAAAAAAAAGTGATCAAGATCAGGAAGTGTCTCTCTTTGGAAGAAGTAGACGAACACTTCGATCTCTTGCATTATCATCCCAATATCTTCACTTGGACGTATGAGGATATGCCTGGTATTGATGAGTATATAGTGGTTCATAATATCGCCCTATGTCCTTATGCCAAGCCAGTTAAGCAGAAAATCTGAAAGATCAATCCCAAGGTGGCATTGATGGTCAAGATTGAGATAGAGAAACTATTGAAAGCAAGATTTATCCGTCTGATTGACTATTCCCCCTGGATTTTGAATATAGTTGTCGTTAGCAAGCCTAATGGTCATGTTTGTATATGTATTGACTTTCGTGATCTTAATAAGGCTTCTCTTAAGGATGATTTCCACTACCTA
>VDFB02373365.1:323482653-323544703 GCA_007258455.2 Sequoia sempervirens
CTGTGTCAGTAAAATATGTGATAACTAATAAACCACACAATCAATGAAACATTACATTAGAGAATTCAAATAATAATCTAATCAAATTGAAATAAATAAACTCTCTAAAAATATTACTTACCTCTTGCAATTTACTGTCTTTGTTAGGTCATTATCCTCAATTCTTGAAGGAAATTTAGCCAAATTTCCACATGTCTCACAAATTCCTTTTATGCAGTTTATTTGAGGTCCATTTTCATGATCACATAATATAGAATTTATGAACAAACTTGCCTATTTAGGAGTGCATTTGGAAACCCACATCTTTCTTCTCTCATCTTTCAAAACACGATAGTAGAGATCAAATTCAATATGATACTTGACAACAAAAGTTTCAAAAACTTGTTTATCTTCACATAATATGGCTTTAACCTTTGAAACATTGTTTGCCCAATCTTTATATGAGGATATGCATTACAAAGTTCATATACATCTCAAATTGTGTTATGTCTAGCCAATGTTTGATATGATTTTCATAAATACTAGGTCCAATCCTATGTCTCATAACATCTCTAGTATTTGATGATGGGCGAGTCTGATCATGCCAAAAACCTAAGACCAAGTTCCTAACAACATCTTCAATCTTGTCAGAATGGGGGGCTCTACACATAATTTCCCAATTGCCTTATAAACTCTCATCCAAAACTTTCTCTTTTTCTCATATTTTATCAATGTGGTTCTACTATAACCAATTTTAGTTGAAAGTGCAAACATTTTTCTTTTTCTTGCTATATCTTGATGTACAATAGATGTCAACATCACCCTTGTTGTAGTGGCCTTATCCACTAATCGAGATCCTTTCCCAATGGAATCTAAACCCTTTTTAACATTTTGAACAATATCCTTTTGTAATCCCATGTGTTTCTTCTTATTTGATGATGAATGGACACCCAACAATTATAATGACTCTTTGAGCTCATCACGAAGAAGTAAACGTGATAACAATTGGGTTTTTTCAAGTGTATCAAGATGATTGAAATGATGATTGATCATTCCATTTACAGATTTAGTCATTGACCTCTTTCTCTTATTATAAGGCTGGTTGGCATAATATTTCAGTTTCTCCATATCCATTTCAAGTAAATGATCTAAATTTCTATGAGAAATTTGTTTCCCCACCTTCTCATCTAGTTTTATATGCTCATCCATACCATTAGGAGGAAGTGATCCCGACCCATCTCCAACATGCATTGTTTGAACTTGTGCCTCCTCCCTATCTTCAAGGACCATGCATTCTTGAGCGGATTCATTTGATCCAATGTCTAGATTTGGCTCGACATGAGCATGAAAACTTCCTGCTTGTTGAGCCCTTCCTACACATGTGTCACAAAATATTTTGCAAACAAAAGTGAGAGATGATGTTAAATATAATTGAAGTTTATGTATGCAAGCAAAGAAACTGATAAAACATGATGAGCTATAAGTGAGAGAAGTTTGTGCTAGTTTTATATGCTCATCCATACCAGTAGAAGGAAGTGATCTTGACCTCTCTCCAACAAGCATTGTTTGAACTTGGGTCTCCTCCCTAACTTCAAGGTCCACGTGTTCTTCAACGGATTCATTTGATCCAATATCTAGATTTGGCTCGACTCCAGCTTGAGGAATCCCTAGAGCATAAAACATAAAAATAATTTGAGAACATTGAAGTGATGAAAATAAAATACCAAAGACACAAAACACAAATATTGAAACAAAAAGAATTGGCTTAAGGAATTGGAGTCAAGGATCATATAAACATTGCAACTTGCATGACCAAGATGACTTGAGGACATTTAAAAGTATTTATAGTCATTCAAGTGCAATGATGGTTAGAAACCTTCAAAGTAAAATTCCTAAACACACACTTGAGAGTGAGAGAGAGAAGAAACAAGCATGTACCTTGTTTCTTTCTATGATAATTTTCCAAGTTTTGGTCACGCCTCTTTTGTTCTTCTTCTTTTGACAATTTTTGTTGAGACACATTTTTTCTTTTTCTTTGTTGTCCCATTTTATTCTTCAACTTAAAGATGACTCTAAATAAGTCCTCTACCAACTTATTTAAATTATCCTCCAAAATTTTCCTTGATTGATAAAAATGAAAAGTTGTCGAGCTCCAATATTTGCCTCATTGATAAATGTGCAAAAACTTCTTCTCCAAAATCTGTGCTCCAAGTGAATCAAAATTATTCAAGTGTACATGGAATAACTAGATCCTAGTTTAAATGAATCAAGTAGTAAACAAACAAGTTATTTCATTGTGGAGTTTGTTGAACATATTTAATTCATAGGTATGCACAACATATCTAGTAATTTTAGAATTTTGTTAAAGTGTCAAAAATGTATATTAGAGGTATAATTTGAATTGAATTTTCTTAATTATATTTGAATTGAATTTCAAGTTAGTTGTTGAAAATGTATAATAGAGGTATAATTTGAATTAAATTTTCTTAATTATATTTGAATTGAATTTCAAGTTACTTGTCAAAAACGTATAATAGCTCGATATAATTTGAATTGAATTTTCTTAAAATTATATTTGAATTGAATTTCAAGTTACTTGTCAAAAAGATTATATCTTGTTCTCAACTCAATGTTTCATGTTGCTTAAGTCATTTATTTAAAAATATTTATTATGATCAACATGAATGAACTTAATTATAAAGTGGCATTGATTTCCCTAAAATTCTACTAGAGATCAAATGTATTTTGAATATAAGGAAATGTAAGTTGTAAGAGATCATAAAATAAGAAAACATGTATGTATATTGAATATTTAAAGCAAATGCATATATATATTATGTGTAATCATGTTTAAACCATAAGCAAACACATGTACATACATGTAAAGGGATTCAATACATATAAACATAACACATATTATAAGCAAAGAGGCAAATGTATGTATATATCATATAAGAAAATATATGTACATATCATAAAAGAAAAATGTAAATTAAAGATCATCAAATGTCGAATACTAAAGATCAACAAATAAGCAAATGTAAGTTAGAGATCATCAAATATCAAATACTATTAAAGATCATCATATAATCAAATACATGTGGTCAAGATCATAAATCTAGAGTGCATGGCCTAATATGAATGTCTACTCCTAGACGAATGGCCATTTGAATGAGAACAGTCCTGCTCTGATGGATGTGCTGAGCCCTACAAATAAAATTGTGTACAAGATGTGTTAAATACATATAATTTATATTAAATAAATTTTATGAAAGTTATTTTTAAATGAACTTGTATTTTTAAATATTAATCTAGATCTACGCATACATAAATATATTGCATGTACATATACACATTTGATTATATAAAAATGTAAAACTCGCATGTCCACTGACAGCAGATTCATCCACAGAGTCACATTGATCATGCACATGATCTGGACCAAGGCTAGGAGTGATATGAGGTATGTCCACCTGTAACAATATATATACACATATATATCAACTTACATGAATATCTAGTTAAAAAAAAATTAAAGAATAATGAAAAAAGAATTGAAACATGCACATGCACACATGCATGCACATCATCTGATATCAGATGACTTAAGTCCTCTGAAACAGTCGCCTCTAGCATATCCACCAAACGATCAAGCAACGAATCAACATCTGCATCCATCTGATCTATCCCATGTCGTGCCATAGATGATGAATGTAGAGAACTATGAAGGTGAGATGGCATCGGTGATGATGAACCAGAACCAATCAACATATCAGTAAAACCCATAGTCTGTGTAGCTACCGTATGAACTGTAGGTGGATCCTGATGCGCACTAGTGCTCAGCTAAGAGTGATGGGATTCTGGAACTGAACGACCTCTGCATCTCAAATTCTCTCTAACATGCTCTATACCCATCCCATTGTATGTTGCAATGTGGGCATATGCCTCCAATAGGTCCTCAGCCAAATAATGTAGAGTCATGTGTGACATATCTCCTGTAAGTGCATCAAGCTGTGTAGGAGTAGGGATGCCAACCACTATAAAAGGATCCATGGTGGTCCACTGTGCTAAAAATGGTGTGGATCGGGAATGTTTGGACATCAAATACTGACCTACATGATCATCAGATATCATAGTGGTGGCAGCCGCAATGTCACCTACAGTGTCAATTGCTTCCTTTTGGGAAGCAATGACAACCTCATCTGCTATGGGGGCTAGAGCTGGGGTGAGAGTAGGAGACCTATCACCAACCAATACCATAAACACTAGGGGTGGTCTATTTGCTCAATGATAGGTGGGCCTATCAGCAATCCTACCATGCCCCTGACCAGCATATAGTGGAATGTCCAGGTAGTTAACTTTGAGACCCAAATGGACCTCAACATACAACTTTCGAATAAAATACAATGGAATCTAGTCATTGTTTGGGTATAGACCATGTGCTACGAGAAATCATGGGTAGATCAATGAGGCCATAGCATGATCGACACATCTAGTGACCTGGTATCCCCTAACCTTACGCACATTTTGATAAAATAGAAAACAAGTGGCTTTTATCATTTCTTTGGTGACACTATCCTGTATTTGTTTAAGGGGAACGTCACCATGCACTTCTTCCCGCATGCAGGGAAGAATAGCAGTCACTCTATCTGGGGAATATGCACTAGTCCTCTCAAGTTCATCTTTTAGTTTTTCTAGACTATGCAATATTAACATGCATGCTTCACTATATATCCCCGAGTTTGCACCCTGTGCTAATGAATCTCTCAATTTTTTAATCTCATTACTAGTATTTGCAAACAAAGAATCTAGCACAGGTGGAACATGATCTGCATTTTCCATGTTATATATATATATATATATATATATATATATATATATATATATATATATATACACATTAACCTAAAAGAGCAATGAGACTTTGGTAAATAATATATCTAGATAAAGGGAATACAAATCTAAAATAGAACTTGTAATAATTCATCTACTCATCAATAATATTTTCATACCATTAAAATTTAAAAAGAATTGGAAGACAACTATAATCTATAACATAGCATTCTTAAATAGTTCAAATTTTAAATGAAACGATGAAAGAAAGAATAAGAATACAAAGATTAGTATAAAATTATTTGAAAATAATTGGGGATAAAAATATTTAATCTAATAGTTGTTAACATAAATGAACTTCAATTATATAGGCAAGAACATCAAAAAATTATAGATTGGAAAGCAAAATAATTCAGACATTTATCATATTTTTATATGTATAAAGTTTAGATACCATCAAACTATTTAAACTTATAGATTGCATAAAGCTATAAATTGAATTTCGTTAAAACTAATTTATTAAGAATCAAATCTAATAAAGTTTGACTTCATTGCATACTTGTTATAAATATCTCACTAATCCAACCATACATATTATATATGTTAAAAATATATATTTACCCTTAAATATATATACTTGTTATAAATATATATTGAAAGAAGATGAAGGTCCTTATTTACCCTTAAATGACATTTAAATTGGATATTTTAATGTTCAATATAATGAAATGTTTAAAAAATGAAAGTGACAATAATATTGAAAATAAAAATGTTGAACATGAATGTGAAAATATTGTAAAATTTGATGGAACACCTATTGATAAGAGTAGCATCATAGAAGAAGAAGAAGAAGAAGAAATACATCAACAATTTCTTGACTAATGTGGATATAAACCCTATGACATTGAAATTGCACTCAATAATTGACTTGTTGATAACAATGATTAAATTGATAGCTCACATGAACCAATGAAACTCAATGTGTCTCCAAATTACATAAGAAGAGAGAACCTTTGTGAAGAAGAAAAAGAAATTCAAAAACCATCTTTTTGTAATGAGTTTGTTAAAATTTAAAAACATTCAAGAACCCCAAAATGGTTTGAAATTGATGAGCATAATAGAAATTCTTGAAGGCAAGAGGTCATCACAAACCATTCGGTTGTGGGCTTCAAAAATTTCAATGAATGGTTTTCCAATAAGACATTAACCAAAAAATTCCAAATTTTTATACAATTACTAAAGATGTACAAAATGAGACCTTTACTAAATAAATTTCAAAGATTCATGTAAACAAAAAGTTTGATCGAAATAATATTGTTGTTAAAGTTTTTTTTAATGCATTCAATTCTATTGTAAATAATTTAGTAAGGAAAAAGATAAAAGAGTTGCTCATAGAGTAATAACATCATTAGTAAGAAATTAAAAAATTAAAAAGGCTCAATTATTAAGGTAAACTTGTCTTGAATTAAGCCTAAATCGTAAAACATTATCAAAAGTACTATCAATAAGATCATGATTAGAAAGTCCTATTGAAAATCATACTTGGGCTTTTAGCAGTAGGCTTCCATGAGTCGATAAGAAGCTAATTAATAGCACAAAGGATGAAATTCAACAATTTTGGCACTCTAACTCTAGATTTACATATGAGGTTGGAAACAACATTTTTTATACTCTACCTAGGCCATGATTTTGTTATGAGTAGAAGACTTTATGATAGAAATACATCCATTATTGTTGAGTTAAAAGTAGGTTAAATATTATTTTTCTTAAAAATTCACTTTTATATAAATGTAGGTGTTTTGGAGAACAAAGCTATAGTATGAATAAGTGATTGACATCGATGGCTATAAATTTCAAGGTGGGGACATTCAATATAATTCATAAGGTGTTATAATATTAAATGCTTTCATTGTTTAGTTATTTTTAATCAATGTTGTATGATTTATTAAACATTTTTTTAATATTTAAATGTACGTGTTTTGGGGATTAGTAGTGATAGATCTAGCTCATTGAGAAAGGATATAGGTAGAGAGGAGGAGTGACCTTGACAAGGATTGAGACATGGATCACCTAGGGTGGTAGATATGAGTGGAACATATCCATAGAGAAGGATAGGCTAAGAGGATAGATATAGGAGACAAATACCTTAGGGGCACCTTTTTAGTTGTGTGTATGCTCTACAGAGTGGATTTACTCATGAGTGCTTTGATGTATTTGAAGACACATTTGTACATGAGAACATAGATAATATGATATGGGAACTATTAGTTGTGTTGATGATGGGTGTGATATTTTATGTGTATGTTGATGATGTGCATGATATATATAGTTATATTTCTTGTATTTGGATGCTCATAGGTATGGATGTTCATGAATCTTATGTGTATGTCTAATGGTGGCATGTGGAAGGATAAATATGGCTATTGAAAACTTTACCATTATCTTGACAACTAATTATGGCTATATGATTATCTTATTGTAATGAACCTAAGTTAATTCGATAGATATTAGTGAAGTTGAATTAGGAAGCATGGATTGTGCTTTATTATACACATTTTACGTTTAAAAATATGGGTCTAATTTTTGCGATATTGAAAGTCAATTAAATTTCTTCAATAGTATATCCAAGGTATAGGGATATATTAGTGGTAGGAGTAGTGTAGGATAAAAAGGAGAATGTATAAATAGGGGAAGGTCTAGAAAGGTAATGACATGGTAATGGAAGGAGATGTTACACTATAAGGTTAGATTTTCATAGGATAAGGAGGAATGGTATGAAGAACATATCTACAAATAGGATAGTTCTAGTAGTAACAATGGTGTGAACATATATAAAAGGATGGGAGATAAGAAAAATACTAGTGGAGAGAAAGGCGGTAGGACATGGGTGGTGGATCCCATGGAAGTGGTAACTATAGTATGATAGGAGGAATCATTATAAGAGGATGAAGGGTAGATGGATGCATAGAGGGTACAACATTATTAAAATCCATTAGAGTGGTAATATTATGAATAGTATTGATTCCCTAAGGATATCCACCTAACACATTATATAAATTACTAGCCAATGAGTGAGGATATTTAGGGTGGAGAGGTGCATCAATACGTAATTATCAATTTAGGAAAATATCTTGTTTAGCAACATATGTATCTAAATCATAGTCTTGATCATTATTTTTCATCTTCTTTAATGTGGCTCTTTATATGGTTGTCATTAGCTATTATATCAAAAAATGATTCAATCGTCATTTTATTTGCTAGCCATATTAGAGTTAAGATGAAAACTCCATAAAACAAGATTTTAAAGGATATTAATTTAACTAGATAAAAGATCAAGGGAAACACTCTAAAAAATGCAATATACCCCAATTGCTTATACAATGCATATTTCCTAATAATGTGTGCAACTAAAAACTAATAACATGTAATGAATGGATGTAGGTGATAATAATTAAATAATCCTAATTGAACTAGGGTTGTCCCTTTTATATATTTAAGAAGTTGTAAGAGAATTGTATGAAATTGTAAGATGGGAACTACTTATGAAATGTTATATGACACATAAGAGAATAAAAAAGGGGGGTTTACACTAGAATATTGATTAGAATTATGAAAATCATCAAGATCATCTTATATAATGGGTTTGAATATGTCAAAAATGGAGTGTCGGTTATGAGGAGGAGGATTTGAATTTTTTTGACAAGATGTAAAGAATTTTTTAAATACATCCTATAAACCAAGTCAAGGAATATGGTGTTGGAATTTGTGCCAAATTTGGTGCCATTTTTAGGTCATTATTTTGGCTCATGGCTTTGGTAAACCACACTTGGTTTATGGTTTAAATTTTCCTATTTATGGGTGTTTGAGATGGAGAAAGCATAATGATTTTATAGGTATCATCATGCTACTAGAAATTACTCCATATGAATCACATGTTGATGATACTACTATAAGGGTATGCACATGAATATTTTATTGTAAATGATATTATTATCAAATAATATAATTGGTTCATGTTTTTGGTTGTGGGATTTTTCTTCCAAGAGGATTTTCCCATGTACATAATTATGTTATAAATTTATAATTTATACATTTTTCTTGTAACTAAAATTAAATCTATTTTGCATATTTATCTCTTGATAGGTTAATATGGACATTTTTAATGTTACAAATGATACAATTTGTGGTTCTATTTGAACTTCATAACTTTATATTGCTTTTTTCCATATGCTATTAAGTTCTTATATATGTTTCACTTGGTCTTTCCATTTAGGAGTAGGCTATACATAGCTTTGATTGTTGAAATGGGAAGGCATATTTCATTTACACATAGAACATAAAAATGTATGCAAAATGGGGAAGCAAATCCAATTTGAATTCAACAAATTTGAAAACACTTTAAAAACTTCCAAACAAATCCAATTTGAATTCAACAAATTTGAAAAAATTTGCATCTAGGGTTTCAAAATTTAACATATCAATGCATTTTAAACTCTAAAAAATTTGAATTTCAAATACCTGGTGCTCGTTATGCAAGTCAAGTTGATGAAGTCTGGAGAGACCAAGTTGAAGTTGCGTTCGTCAGAAAGAAGAAATCAGTTCGCTCGTCGTCACGGTGTTGGTTCGCTGCATGCAGGGAAAGCAACTGGTAATTTTAGAAAGTGAAAATGATAGTCGAAATGAGAGTTTTTGTTTTTTTTGTCATATGTAAGGGGGTTCGGTAGAAACCATGTTCGACTGAACCCATTTAAATATGATTTTTTTTAATTTAGGGTTTGTGGGTTCGGTCGAACCATTGGTTCAATCGAACATATGTGTTAGACTGAACCCTTAATGAGGTTCGGTCGAACCATATGGTTCGACCGAACCCCTTGAGTTTGGGGAAAAGGAAAAAAATGAAATTTCCTTCCTCATATAAATTGTAAACCACTATTCTGAAGTCACCTTGTTACTAAATTAAAATAAGGGAATATTTGAATCAATTAACTCAAATGTATGAATAAATAGATGTCAATACTAAACTATATCTTTAAAATAAAATAAAAATAATTGAAAATTTAAGAATTGTAAATTACTACATAATATATGAATTAATTTATGTCTCTCAAAAAATTTCTGGTAACATGTTGGTCATTAATTTTAGATGTAGTGATAATGCTTTTCTGATCTTTCCAAAATCCCATTCAAGATTGGTAGCAAATTTGATCACTTAAGTCAATCTAGATTTGTAAAATATATTAATATTGCTACTCCAAAAAGAAGTAACAAGGAAGGATGCATGATTAAATTTTGAGATTTATACAATAATATTCTCAATAGGATAAAAGAGGAGAAGAAACAAATCTCAAAGCTCCTCTAGGAATTTTTAAGGTACAAAAGAGGAGAAAAATAAAATTAGAAAATATTTCTATTGTGATGCTTAAGGATATTTTGAAAACAAACACAAGAAACAATTAGCTTTGGTTGAAGAGGTGACAAAGAATAATGAAGCATAAGCTAATGTAATATGCATTGCATTATTGGTATTTGGATTATGATCAACACAACATATAACACATAATGTTGTTTTCACAAATTACAATGAGATTTCCAAAGGTGATAATGTTAAATTGGTGATAATATTAGACATTACATTATAAGAGTATTTTTTTTATTAAAACTACCAAACAATGTGCAAAATAAAATCCATAATGTATAAAATGTTTCAATATTATCTAAGAATATTCTTGTATTTAGTAAGATTATTAATGTAGGAATATTAACACAATTCAATAGAATTCTGTGTGTTCTAAAAGATACAAAGGGAAAGTCATTACAAAAGGTATTTGAAAGGGAATTTTATATGTTATTTGTAATAAATCTAGAAGTAACAATGATCTAAACATGTGATAATTAGAGCATTTAAATGCTTTTCATCAAAATTTTCAATATTGAAATATGCTCTTCTTTGTAGTTCTTCACATAGAAAATCTTGTAAAAGATCTAGATCTATGATTTCTACTCAATTTTGAGTGTGTGAAGGTTGTAGCTTAGGTAAGCAACACAAAATTCCATTATCAAAGAGTAATATGATAAAATTAGCTATCGGATTTGGTGAATCTGGACATTAAACTCTACCACATAAGGGAGCAAGGTGTGTATTATCTTTATTGATGTATTTTTCAGAATGATATTTATTTATTTTCTTAAATTTAAGTCAAATGCATTAGAGATTTTTTAAGAAAGTAAATTTATATTATTCTAAAAGATAACTAGAGTGTCCATTAAAGTAACTATAATGTGATAATGAGGAATATGCCTCTAATTTTATTAGGAGTCAATATGTAAAAGAAGCAGTCAAGATAGAGTATAATATCCCTTACTCCCCACAAAAAAATGGTGTAATAGAAAGGAGGTACCTGTTGGAAGACTGAAATCACTAAGAGGGGGGGTGTGAATCAGTGATTTATGAAAGTCACAATTTTTCAAAAACAAGATTGTAAATTTTCTTTTGAACAAAGAGGGCAGATGATAGTATGTTAAGAAAACTTGAATTTTAAATCAAAACACCAAATGATGGTTCAAAGAACAAATTTGACTTGTGCATGAATATTATTGTATTTGCATAAACCATGAATTAAACATGAAACATTAACAAAGGTGAAACTTAACACTTTCACATGTATCATAGCTCACTTTAAATCAGAACCTTTTATGCATGAAATGTTCATTGACAAATATGAAAGATTGATATGAAATGTGGCATAACATTGAAAAATATGAAATACTGATAATTGTACATTTGATAACACATTAAAATTAGACTGATAATAAAAATATTACACACATAAAATCACCACATAACACATAATTTGTCCTAAATGGAAAAACCCTCTTGGGGAATAAAAAACCACTCAAAAAAAATTTCCTTTATTCACTTAGAGCATCAACTATTTCACATTCAGGAGCACCAACTCCACAAGTTTAGGAGCACCAACTCCACAAAAATTAGTTCTAGCACCAACTTCATGAGATACAGGAGCACCAATTCCTTTACAAAGCAACAAATTATAGCATTCTATCAGAACCCTAGAAGTGCATTTTTTGCAACCCTAAAATTACAATAGAAGACTATGAATATCCTCATCAAGTTCATTGAAGAATATTGTGTATCAACATCTTCCTCAAATACAATAATATGAGAATAATAATAAAAGATTTTCAATGCAGTACTACTTTTGCACAATGTGTCTAAAGCTTCATATTCCTCTCTCAGGTAACACATAAAAATGCCTGAGAACTATCTTTTAAAGATACTATGAATGATAACCTTTGTATGCAGTTTGAATAACTATAGACCAACTCGAGTTAAGAGCTTTTAACAAGTCTAAGAAAATACATCAATCTTAAAACAAAAGAGAGTATATTCTATTGCAATATGAGAAGAGATGCCTGGAAACTCTAATGGGTTTATTTTAACCATAATCAACAAGAGTTAATCTCTTAAAATACCCTTAATGAAAATATTCCAAAACCAATATTTTACTCAAATCCATATAGATTTTGCATTACCTAATCACGGTGAAAGATAACTAAATAAAAACCTGTCGAGTAGTTCCATAACTACCCAGCTAAAGACTTCCATCCACAAGCTCTGTCACTTGTCTTTCCAACTTCCACAGTCAACACTCAACCTTCTTTCCAGCTTCCACAGTCGAAACTCAACCTTCTTTCCAGTTACCACATAATGCAAATATGTTCAACAAGTTCAAAATTACATAATTTGCAGACAACAAAAATATCCATGACAGCTAGGGTTCCATTCAAAATGTCTTTTTCCCTAGTTTTTTATTTTCTTCAAGTCTTTCGAAGACTTTATAAAAAAAATAATGATGCTTTAAAGTTTGGTAACAAAAACTCAATAATACGCATGATTTAATTAGAAATCATAATGATTTTGAGTCTGATGTCAATCTTCTGCCACAAATGTCGACACACATTGTTGCCACATCATAACCAAACATACACTGTCGGTACCAAGTCACCAATTCAACTATGTATGTTGTGTCTCATATAGCCAACATGAACATTGTAATTTCACCGACATCATTATGATAAATGAATCATTAACCCAATATCAATGATGACTCTCAATAGTTTTCTGATAACTTGGTCACTGCTATGTGACTTTTAATAAAGTCATCCTTCTATGAGATGCAATGAGATTTATATAAACCATTATAAATCTGCCCGAGCCTTTTATTATAAAGGGTTTAATAATCTTTTAAAATTAAATGTGATGCAAGTAATAAAATATTCAAAGTCTCAATATCATATGTGATGGAGATGACAAGGTCTATAGACCTTTTGAATTTTTAGCATGAATTTTCATCACAATGAGAGCATAGAAAACCACCTTAACTGATCAATCTGAAATATTGAGCCAAAAGATATGAAGTCATAGAAAATAATAATGCCAATATCACATGACCACAATGTGGTTGTAGACCTTCCAAAAACAAGTTTTCCAAAGCCTTGTAACATTGTATGCTTTATGACACCATGTATCAAATGTTAGAACACTTATGTATCATATGTGTCTTGAAGACAACACATACCCTCTTAACAAATAGTCAATGAAGAGAATACATATAAGTGAGTTAATACTTGTAATCCATGCTTCTATGCAAACTTCTTATAAACGGGTATGTTTTGTGCAAACATAATATGTGTCACTCATATATCATTTGATCTGTCAACCCAAGTAAAAATGCACAAATTTATAAACAAATGTATACCTCAAAATGAATATGCCAGTATATGTATGTCACTGTGACTTGTAACCCTGAAGCAAATGCATGCCAAATAATGAACATATGTCAAACATGAGTACCAACATGTAAAAAATGAAACTTGAAAGTGCATTCCATGAACCATGTGAATTACCATATGAACCAACTGTAATCATCATGTTTCAAAACAAGATGAGAATGCATCAATTGAGAATACATCCATCAACATCCACCAAGCATATCATCACATTCATATCACACTTCATATCATAACACCAGCCAATTTAATTGCATATCAACCAATCTAAGAATACAAAGAATAGAACTAGTGATGTCATGAACCCCATAAAATAGTTTTGGCATCAAGGACAAACTAACACATAAACAACTAAAAGCCAACAAACTCCCCCTTTGTCCTTGAATCACCATATGAACCAACTATAATCATCATGTATCAAAACAAGTTGAGAATGCATCCTATCAACATCCACCAAGCATATCATCACATTCATATCACACTACATATCATAACACCAACCAATGCAACTACATATTAGCCAATCTAAAAATGCAAAGAATAGAACTAGTGATGTCATGAACCCCATAAAACAGTTTTGGCATCAAGGAAAAACTAACACATAAACAACTGAAAGCCAACAACCTCCCCCTTTGTCCTTGATGACAAAACACATATGATATCTCCCCCTTTTTGCCTTAATGACAAAGAATGAAAGAAGAGAATGTGAGATGCCATTGATATAAACAATTGAAACTAACCACCATAGTAATCAACTGGAAGAAGAAACCAAGAACCAAAAAACTTCGTGTCATATATCTTCTTGTTGTAATCACATGAGCAATCAAATAACCTGTCTGCACCAAATACCAACTATATAAACAATGTTACCAGCATGAATAACCATATTCCAAGGCATCAACTATGACAACATCAAAATTATTATGAGATTCTCCCCCTAATTGAGATAACAAAGTAAACAAGATATTAATGTGAAAGAGCAGACTATAAACTATAACTTCAAAAACTTATCTTTTGTAACAAGAGGGTACCATGCTGCCAAAATAGAAGAATACAATCTGGTCATTACACTTGCAAATAATGATCCTTGTATCATTGTCAAGATAGAAAAACTTGTGGCCTATCACCTACCTAAGCAATGAAAACCCCATCTTGCAACCATACATTCCACATAAGATTTGTATATAAGTCTCTATACAAATATCAAGTCCATAATGCAACTCCATACAAAAAGTTCCTGAAACAAACAATTATCATAAATGTAATAATTAAATCACTATCACAAGGAATCATATGCCACTAACACTAGATCTTGTTGTGATCATACTCATGACACCAAAGATTTGCAACTAAATTTTGTCAAGATAACACTGTGAGACTAAGTAAGATCACTTTCCAAGAAATTAAATGATGTAAATGGTTTGCAACTAGCCAAATCTATGAATGTGAAGACTCAAAGAGAATGTCTCTAAATATTATTCATCACCAAGCAAGTGGTTGAACTGCATCTTCAAGTATTGCTCATCATCATCAAGTACTATCACTTTATGTATGGTCTCTTTAGAGTACCAAACTTTTGTAGAGATACAATCCTTTGTTGCTTCTATCATGAATACAAGACTCCACACTATCTCAGAAATAAACCTCACTTCAAGACATAAACTCCATAAAACATACAGCTCACACCTTGATTACTAAAAACAATGCACAAAATTTTATTAGGCAATGTCATAGGAGACAACACAATATAGAAAAATGCAAACTAAAACATCATTGTATCAAGAAAGATTGTTCTCAAGGAGGCACTGTCAAGGAACACTATCTTTTTCTTGTCAAGGTTTGCATCAGTGAATTCAAAAAGCAACAAGATGTCTTCAAAAAGAGTGAGATCATTGTATTTACTGTACTGCCAAAGATTTGCAACACTGATAGAATATATTAAGAAATACTAGACCATCATTCAAATGACTGTCTTACTGGCCTTAGACTACATCATTTCACTATCATTCATACTTATCCATAGCAATTACAACATAGACCTTACAAAAATACATAGTCTTGGCATAACAAATACACTGTCATGTCAAAAGAAATATCTACAAACTTGCCATCTTTAAGAAGCATCATTCATTTGAATCAAGTAGAGTGCATTAACACTGTCACTATATACGAGCACTTCTCAAAGACATCGTCCTTTTCAAATCTTCACAATTTTTCTAAAACCTTTGTAAGACTCTCTATGACTAATTAAAGAGCAGCATTATTAATACCTAAAACTTTTGGCTTCTTATACAAACTGTGCATAAACTTCACATACCCCAAATAAGGATGACTCTTGCAGCACTTTCATTCCTCTTCACATTGCCATACAGCCTTTGTTTAAAGATTGCCTAGCATGAACTTTATAAAAAAACTTAACACACACCATATAATCTTCATCCCATAAAGACTACACTCACTCCAAGGTTTGCATATGCATAAAGATTGTCACCTATTTTCTTAAACACATTCCATGGATAACCTAAACAAAGAAAAATATCCCAACAAAACCATACATAGAACTTGTTACAACTACAAAAGATCTGTCACCACTATGACTGTAGTCATCAAACTACTGACTTTCCTTGACCAAGTGAGCATGAACAAGTAACATGCATAGATACTACTGAAAAAGAAAGTTGTAACTAATCAAAACCTAATGAAAAAATTATTCCACCACATCCTAAGACTCCTTGGGGTAGAAAATTAAACATTTGATCACTCCCCCTAAAACCATGTAGTCATTAAATAATAAGGGATGATCCTTGCGCATTATGCACAAGACTAAGTTCTCCCTTCTCCTTTCCTTGTTTTCTTCTTCAAACCCTTAAAGATCCATTTCCAGATGATTTCTCCTTGCAAAACCTTGCTTTATGACCAAATTCATTACATCTAGGGCAAACAACTGAAGATTTGCACTCTCCTACATCATATTTTAGAAATAATTTATCACAATTTCTTGCAATATGACCTAACTGACTATGCCTGAAGCATGTGACAATACCATTGTTCTTTCTCTAATCATTTTTCTTCACTTTAATCCAACATTCAAATGCTCTATGGCCATAATCAAAATAGGAATAATAATAGCCTGAAAAAGAATAATTATACCTCATCAATTTACCTTTCCAAGCAAAGGGAGATCCTATGAATATGTTTGTTCTATTCTTTCCTCCTTTATTGATATCCTTGTGTTGTTTGTTTCCTACAGTTTCAATGTCAGCAACATGAAAGTTTAAATCTACCTTTGTTCTAGGAATTTTTCTAACCTTAGAGCACTGTGCTTCCTCTAAGCCCAAACCACCTTTGTCACTTGGAGCTTTCTATGCACCAATAATTTTATCCAAAGACATAGAGCCATTCTCATTAATTTTCTCATCACTTAACTACTTTGGTGCTTTATCAATGTTCCTTAGTAAAACCACTTGCCACTCAAGTTTTTCTATACCCTGTTCTTTTACCTTAAGTTGGTTTCTAACTTCTTCCTCAATCTTTCTACCTTCTTCAACTTGTATCTTTGCTTCTACAAGATCTGAACATATCCTAATTTTGATATATTTTTCTTGTTGAAGTTGCCTTTTTAAATTCTAGTTCTCTCTTCTAAGCTGCTTAATTGTATCTAAAGCACATAGGAGTTCACCTTCCAAATCAACCTCACTTTCTTGTTCCTCATATTCCTATTCAGAATTCACTTCACCCAAAAAATGATCTACTTCTTCATTAATTTCTTGGACATTTGAACATTCATTAGTAATCTCTATAGATTTAAACTCAATCTGATTTTCTTCAGAACTATGAATATTTACACAATCACCACTTTTAGATGAGCCACAACTTGTTTCAGTTTTCAAAGATATCTCCTCTTGCAATTCACCATTCTGATTCATTTCAATCAGTCTATCCCAAACTTCCTTCACATTTTTGCAATGCATAACCTTAGCAATAATTTCATTTGGAAAACTATTGAAAATCACATCTATAGCCCTAGCATTTAATTCAAGAGTCATTTTCTCCTCATATGTGGAAGGAGATGTTACAGATACAGTGCAGCCTCTTTCTACTGCTTCCCACACATCAAACCCTAAGGAAGACAAATATGTCTCCATCTGACGTTTCCAAAGAATAAAATTGGTATCTTCAAACTAAGGTGTTCTAAACATAGGATACTCTATCATTTCTGGATTATTGCTAATGATCTCTTCCTCATTACTTCCTCATATTAAGTTCAGGCAGAGCTTTTATGGTTAGTATTTTGTTGTGAACTTCTTTTTCCATTATTCCTTCTACCTTTTACCATATCAAACACAACACTTCAATACCAAAAATCCTTAAGTCAATCAAACTTTATTAAAAAAGGATTTGGCTCTAGTCACAAAACTACCTTCTTGAATTCAAGATATGTTTGATAGACTTACATTAACCAAAATCTATCCTAGGTGGATTAGACCTATGAAAGGACCCTACGCTCTGATACCAATTGTTGGAAGACTAAAATCACTGAGAGGGGGGGTGAATCAATGATTTATGAAAGTCACAATTTTTTAGAAACAAGTTTGTAAGTTTTTTTTTTAGCAAAGAGGACAAATGACAGTATGTGAAGCAAACTTGACTTTAAAATCAAAACACCAAATGATAGTTCAAAGAAAAAATTTGACTTGTGCATGAACAATATTGTGTTTGCATGAACCATGAATTAAACATGAAACATTAATAGAGGTGAAACTTAACACTTTCACATGTATCAGAGCTCACTTTAAATCAAAACCTTTTATGCATGAAATGTGCATTGATAGATATGAAAGATTGATATGAAATATGGCATAACATTGAAAAATATGAAATACTAATAATTGTACATTGGATAACACATTAAAATCAGACTGATAATAGAAAGATCACACACATAAAATCACCACATAACACAAAATTTGTCCTGAGTGGAAAAACCCTCTTGGGGAATAAAAAACCACTCGAAAAATCTTTCCTTGATTCACTTAGAGCATCAACTCTTTCACATTCAGGAGCACCAACTCCATAAATATAGGAGCACCAACTCGACAAGTTTAGGACCATCACCTCCTTTACAAAGCAACAAATTATAGCATTCTATCAGAACCCTAGAAGTGCAATTTTTGCAACCCTAGAATTACAATAGAAGACTATGAATATCCTCATCCAGTTCATTGAAGAGTATTATGTATCAACATCTTCCTTAAATACAATAATATGAGAATCATAATAAAATATTTTCAATGCAGTACTACTTTTGCACAATGTGTCTGAAGCTTCATATTCCTCTCTCAGTTAAAATAGAAAAATTCCTAAGAACCATCTTTTAAAGATACTGCGAATGATAACCTCTGCATGCAATTTGAATAACTGTAGACCAAATCGAGTTAAGATATTTTAACAAACTCCTTTAACAAGTCTAAGAAAATAAATCAATCTTAAAACAAAAGAGAGTATATTTTGTTGCAATCTGAGAAGAGATACCCAAAAAATCTAATGGGTTTATTTTAACCATAATCAAAAAGAGTTAATCTCTTAAAATACCCTTAAGGAAAATATTCCAAAACCAATATTTTACTCAAATCCATACATATTTTGCATTACTTGATCACAGTGGAAGATAACTGAATAAAAACCATAAAAACCTGTTGAGTAGTTCCATAACTACCCAGCTAAAGACCTCCATCCACAAGCTTTGTCGCTTGTCTTTCCAACTTCCACAGTCAACACTCAACCTTCTTTCTAGCTTCCACATTCGACACTCAACCTTCTTTCCAATTACCACAGAATGCAAATATGTTCAACAAGTTCAAAATTACATAATCTGCAAACAACAAAAATGTCCATGACGGCTAGGGTTCCATTCAAAATGTATTTTTCCCTATTTCTTTTCTTTTCTTCAAGTCTTTCGAAGACTTTATCAAAAAAGAAAGATTCTTTGAAGTCTGGTAATAAAAACTCAATAATACACATGATTTAATTAGACATCATAATGATTTTGAGTCTGATGTCAAAGTCTTCTGTCACAGATGTCAACACACATTATTGCCACATCATAACCAAACATACGCTATTGGTGCCAAGGCACCAATTCAACTTTGTATGTTGTGTCTCATATAGCTCGATATGAACATTATAACTTCACCAACATCATTATGATAAATGAATCATTAACCCAATTTCAATGATGACTCTCAATAGTTTTCTGATAACTTGGTCATTGCAATGTGACTTCTAATAAATTCATCCTTCTATGAGATGCAATGAGACCGGTATAAACCATATAAATCTGCCCGAGCCTTTTATTATAAAGGGTTTAATAATATTTTAAAATTAAATGTGGTGCAAGTAATAAAATATTTAAAGCCTCAATATCATATGTGATGGAGATGACAAGGTCTATAGACCTTTTGAATTTTTAGCATGAATTTTCATCACAATGAGAGCATAGAAAACCACCTTAACTGATCAATCTGAAATACTGAGCCAAAAGATATGAAGTCATAGAAAATAATAATGCCAATATCAATGACCACAATGTGGTTGTAGACCTTCCAAAAGTAAGTTGTCTAAAGCCTTGTAACATTGTATGCTTTATGACATCATGTATCAAATGTTAGCACACATTTTATCATATGTGTCTTGAAGACAACACATACCCTCTTAACAAATAGTCAATGAAGAGAATACATATAAGTGAGTTAATACTTGTAATCCATGCTTCTATGCAAAATTCTTATAAACAGGTATGTTTTGTGCAAACATAATATGTGTCACTCATATATCATTTGATCTGTCAGCCCAAGTAAAAATGCATAAATGTATAAACAAATGTATACCTCAAAATGAATATGTCAATATATGTATGTCATTGTGACTTGTAACCCTGAAGCAAATGCATGCCATGAAATAATGAACATATGTCAAACATCAATACCAACATGTAAAAACTGAAACTTGAAAGTGCATGCCATGAACCATGTGAATCACCATATGAACCAACTATAATCATCATGTATCAAAACAAGCTGAGAATGCATCAACTGAGAATGCATCTTGTCAAAATCCACAAAGAATATCATCACATTCATATCACACTACATATCATAACACCAACCAATGAAATTGCATATCAGCCAATCTAAGAATGCAAATAATAGAACTAATGATGCCATGAACCCCATAAAACATTTTTGGCATCAAGGACAAACTAACACATAAACAATTGAAATCCAATAGTACCTAACTCTTATCTAGAGTGTAACATGCATGCTTAAGAGTAGTAAGTTACTAAAATAATATTGGTGCAATGTTGACATCAAAATATATCCAAATTACTTAACCCATTATTGCATTATAGGAGAAGAATCCTTATGACTCTTGACATGGGATCAAGCCATGTGTTGGATACTAGATATTTTTTTAGCTATAAAGCATATGCACACATACTAGATTCAAATAAAAATACTAGATGGAAAAATCAAGAATACATATTACATAATTATAACTTGGATTCAAAGGCATATAGATTATATGGCCATGTAGTACATGATTCTATAATAAGTAGAAACATATTTTTGATGAATGTTTAAATATATGTAAGTTGATGGAAGTAAAGAATATGTAGGTAAAACATACAAATTCTTGATGTTGAAAATTTATAGAATAGTTTGAACAAGATGATTCAAATGAGAAAATATAGATTTCAAGAACAATGAAAGTGTGTATGTCCATATCAAAGACATTAAAATTATATGGACTCTTCATCAATGTTGATGAGCTACATAATATTCAACATGCACTTGAAAGACATGATGCATCATCATAGAAACACACAATGGATATTGAATATAAATCATTCATGGAAAAATAGAAATGGGAACTCATGATTCTTCCACTAGAAAAGAAATTTTTATATATAAATGAATACTCAAATAAAATTATAAGTTATATGGATCATACATAAAATATGGAGTTTGATTGGTGGAAAAGGAATATATATACCGAAATTATTAGAATAGATTATCATGACACTTTTTCACCTATAGTGAAAATAACTTCCATGAGATTTATGGTAGCTATTGCATAAATATTAGAATTTCATACATATAAATTAGATCACAAATATTATGTTTAAATGAATTTTTAAAAGGTGAAGTTTATATGCAACAACTAGAAATTCACATACAACAAGAAAATGATCAATTAGTATGTAGGTTTAAGAAGACTTTGTATGGGTTAAAGCAATCTTGAAGGACATGGTATCAAAGTTTTGATCCAATTCTCTATAGAATTGAATTATCTTCATTTCTATGCTAATTTAAATGTCTACATTAATCATGTTAGCAAGTTAGTTATATTTCTTAGCATTATTTATTAGTGATGCTATTGTTACTAGTAGTGATATGAAATTTTTATATTTGCTTAAATTTAAAATATCCATTCAATTTGAATTCACTATCTATGCTAAGATTAATTATTACTTAGGTATTCAAATTGTAAGTAATGGGAAAAAAATATCTTTCTTCAAATGGCACATTGAGAATATCATCAAGCAGTTTAATATGGATGATTGCAAGCCAATGAGTACTTTGAGGGAAATTGGTTAAAATATATAATGATTTTATTTCTTGTAATGAAGGATTCACTATACTCTTGGTGACTTTTAAGAGATATTTTGTTGGTGGAAGGATAAACCCAGAAGGTGTATCCATTGATCTCAAAGTCATCTATAAATTCAAATTTTTAAAATTTTAGAACCAAAGGGTGCTTACCTTATAAATTACGAAGGGAAGTCATGAGTACTTTCATTAATCATTCTTGGTTAATTTAATCCTCTAAATAATCCTATTCTAGCACTCCAGATATATGATCTACTCATACAATATCTCTTGTGCTTGAGTAATCACCATTAGTACTAGTGTTCCCAGTTCATCCAATGCTATATGCATGTTATAGAATAAATTTGTACCCTGGTGTAATTTCCCATAATATGCCCTTACTAAATTTGGACCCTGGTGTTATAGCATAAATTTGTACCCTGGTGTAATAGCATAAATTTGTACCTTGGTGTAATTTCCCATAATAAATTTGTACCCTGGTGTAATTTCCCATAATATGCCCTTACTTTAGCCTTATTACATTTTACATTGATAATGCTAAAACCCACCACCTTAAGCCTTTTATCCTATTTGCACTTTGTCATTTTCTATCATTGGAGGTAATTTTGACTAGGACACTTTCACGTCGAGTGCAGATGCCTACACACCATGTGGATTTCCCTAATAGATTCCCAGGTCAGTGAATGTTGGGATATTACATTTCATGGCATCCACGAGTTGTAATGCCTCTTGCAACTCTAGACCTGCTCAAAAATGTCTCTTTGGCCTCCAAAGCCTCATTTTGAACTCACTTCTCCATTGCATTCAATCTCTCTCACATTATACACTTCATTCTTGCAACTTCTCACTTCACTCTCTTCATTCTTGCTTCCATTCTTTCTACACCATCTTCTTGCAAGTTTCAAGCTATTGGCACTATGTTCTTGCATGTCCATCTTGTGCTCTTGAAGCAACCATCTTTCCTCTCGACTTATTATATCTCATAGAAGGGAGGGTAACACTTTTTTGTTGTTTTATTGCATTATAAATATTATGGTTAGCATATAGATTGTATTTTCTTTCTATATGCATTTTCTACTTCCTTTCTTTATCATCTTTTCTCTATTGTGGTATATTAGTTTTTTGTAGAGGTGGAAACACCAAAGCAGGGGTTTGATTGAAGAAAACTCCAAAACACAACCCCAACACTTTCCCATCTCCATTTGTGTAGGTACTTTGTCCGTGTGGAGCTTGCAGTAGGCTGGACCAACCCTAAGTTAGATTTCTACTTCCCTTACTCACCATCTCATTTGTAGTTAATTTATCATATTTATAGTATTCTTCTTGTTTTACTTAGTTATCTTTTTATGCATTCATAGAATTCTATCATTTTTTAGTTAAAATGTCAGATTAAAGTTTTTAGGTCGTTATCACACCTTCTATGTTTTGGGTTGTGAACTTTTCTCTCTGTTCGTACATGAAGCCAATGTGTCGCATTGTTGTCCTTGATCCACACTGTCGTCCTCTAGCCGAGAGCTAGGAAGTTCATTATTTGAGACCTCTATGGTATGTTCATCTGATTTCTAAAGTCCCTTATCCCAAAAACCCAAAAACATAACCTATCTTTTCCTTTGTTTGTCATCCCATCTTTTAACCTTTTTCATTAAGGTGACCAAGGGGTGGGTGCAGAAAAATGGGGGGCCAAAAAGTGGCCAATTATCTTTTTCATCCTAAAATAGTGAAAATGTGAGCAAGTTTTACTAAAACGCGCTCGCGTTATGGCTTGGTAATTACAAATCCTAGGCTTGGTCATTACCGAGCCAAAAATGTGAGCATGTTATTGTTTGAATTTCAAAAAGTGTGTGTTTTTTAATTCAAAAAATGCACTTTTTTAATTCAAAATAGCATCACCATAACCCAAGCACGTTATAACAAGCTCGTGTTTTGGTGTACATTGAATTTTTTTCTTTTTTTTCTCTTTCTTCTTGTTTAAGTATAAGTTGGAATTTGCATATGGATGTTTACTTTCTTAGACTTTAAGTTATATTTCATGTATATAGTTTTAGGATGTTTGAGAGTGGTTTCGGATCTCTAAGAGTTATAGTGAAAATTCTAGTTTTTGGAAGATCTCACAAATTTCAGACTTAGTCAAATTTTAGTAATCAGGAGGTCAAATTTTAGTAATCAACAAGTTGTATTATTTTTCTCTCTCTATCTCGCTCATTTTTTATCCCTTATGCTCTAGACCTCTCTCTCACACTCTCTCCTTCCCCTTATACTTCTATCTATCTAACCTATCTCTCTCCCTCCTTCCCTCCCTCCTTCCCTCCCCTCATTCCCTCTCTAAATTTCTCTCTCCCCCTCTCTATCTCTTCCTTCCTCCCACCCACCTTCCCTCTCTACTTCACTTTATCTAACCTATCCCTCTCTACCTCTCTCTCCCTCCTCTCTCTCCCAATCTCTCCATCTTCCAAATTTCCTCTCTCTCTCTCTTCCTTCATCCCAACCACCTTCCCTCTCTACTCTCATCTAACCTATCCCTCTCTACCTATCTCTCACCCTCCCTCCTGTCTCTCAATCTATCCACCTTCCTCCTTCCTCGCCTCTCTCTCATTCCCTTTATTGAACTTCTCTCTCCCTCTATCCCTCCCTCCTCCCCTCTCTAGTTCTCTCTATCTCTCTCCCTCCCTCCTCTCTCTATATCTCACCTCTCTCTCCCTCCCTACCTCTCCCTCTACTTCTCCCTCCCTCCTCCCCCTCTCTATCTCTCCTTCCATATATATTTATCTCTACCTCTCAGTCCCTCATTCCATCTCTCTCTCTCATTCCCTCTCTCCCTCTCTCTCAATGTCCCAACCTTCCTCCTTCCCTTTGTGTTTCTCTCTCTCACACATAGTTAAATCATCCATGTAAATGATTATGCACTTCCCAATCATATCTTTGAAGGCAATATCCATGGCACGTTGGAAAGTGGTGCCAACTTTGATGAGCCCAAAGGGAATTCTTCTGTAAGCGAAGGTCCCCCACTTAGTGGTGAACGTTGTCTTATGGTGATCTTCGTATTGCACCATAACTTGGTTATATCTTGAGTACCCATCAAGAAAGGACATCATTTGTGATCCGTTGATGATCTGCAACACCTCATCCAATGAAGGCACTGGATGAATTTATTTCTCTAAAGCTCTGTTCAAGTTGCAAAAGTCTACACACAATCTGATTTATCCATTCTTTTTTCTGACTAGGACCAAGTTGGCCACCCATGTGGAATGCCTGACTGGGAAGATAATCCTAGCTGAAAGAAGCTTTTGTACCTCTTTGTAAATGATGGGCTCTAGCAGGGCATTAATAGGATATTATCTTTGGCGGAAGGGCCTAGCTTCTATCTTGAGAGGGATGGTGTGCGTGATGATGGAGGTGTCATAAGTTTTTAGATCTTCATAGCTCCACGCCACCACATCATGATTCCCTTCTTTTCCTCGGGTGTGCATACTTTTCCAATAAAAATATTTTTGATCTCCTCAGTTGTCCCAAGGTTGTGAGCATCACACTGGTTGCTTATGGCTTCCCCCTTATTTTGTTGATCATGGTCTCTGATCTGGTCCAAATCAAATATGCATTCAAGCTGGACCATGCCTCTAGGAATCGTGTTGGTTTTGAGGTTGATAACTCCTATATCCAATTCAGCTTCCTTCATATCAGTTTCATCAATTATTTGGGTGGTGAAGACATCATAACTCGTAATGAATTCAAGGATATGATTATTGTCATTAAAGACCTAAAAATGAGTGGCATTATCCAGGACAAACGGTGTGGATGTCAACTCAACTATAAATTTCTTAAGTCCAAACAAGGAGAGGGGTTGCAAAGTGTTGGCTTCCTAAGCCAAGGCGTCGACTGTATGATTCTAAGCATGAGGGATCAGTTGTATATTAAATGCATCTAAGCCTTCTAAGAGATCCCAAACCCTATTCCTATAGTTTGCAAGTCTTCTATCATGGCAGGAATACAACTTTCTAACTTGTTTAAATACGAGTTCAGAATCTCTGAACACTTGCAGCATTTTGGCATTTTTATTTAAGGTCATAAGAAGACCATGGACTAACGCCTCGTATTTTGCTACATTATTGGTGTAATAAAACTACAATCTATGGGCAACAACAAAGGTATTACCCATTGGGCTAATGAGCTCGAACCCGACACCAGCTCCTTGTTTTGATTTGGATCCATCAAATTGAAGTGTCCAAAACTTAGAAAGCTCTTTGACTCTAGGCCCAACTAGGCTCCCATTTCGTTCTGGTTGGGTGGCTGCCTCTATGGCCTTCAAGAAATCTTTCAGCTCAGTGTGTTGAAAAGCAGGTGGTTCTGCTAGCACTTCCTTCGATAGCTCCTTCTGAGGGACAACTGATATTTTGACATGCTCTATCACTATTTGGCACAAGTAGCAATCAAACTCAGAGTGGGAAACATTGTGAATTTTGCACCAATTTGGTAGCAAGAGATCCTAGAAATTCATTTAGGCACCCAAGCTAAGTTGATCATTTGCGCACTTTTCCATGAACTCTTGGAAACCATTGAGTAATCCCAAGTTATTTTCATTGGGTTTATCATCTGATTCTATCAGCACCTCTGTATTCTAAGGCATTTGAGTGAAGTCATTTGGGGGGCTGCATTGCACCAAGAGGACTTTGGCAGCACACTCTTCTTGGGGTTCAAATTCGCCCTGGTAGGCAAAGGGACAATAGTTTCCCAATTTTTTCTCAACAAACAACACCTCATTTAGGTTGTTGTACTCCATGATCATGTACTTCATACGGGTCTCGTGGTCTATGCAGATTTGATTTGGAAGCCCTTTACATGGCAGCTGCATGTGAGAATGGTTTGTGGCAGCATACCCATTCAATATTCTAGTGAAGTATCTTCCCAAGATAATCACATATGCATCGGGAATGTCAGCATCGGGAATGTCAGCCACTTGATTATCAATGACTTGTTGTATCCTTGGGTCTACAACAATCTGCATCGGGATCCAATTCATTTCTCCCATAATGTTAATCTATGTCTTGTCCAACTGGGTCACCTTCCTTTTTGAGGGTGTGGGAGTGATCCCAAGAGCCTTGCATACTACCAGAGGCATAACAATAGTAGATGCTCCTGAATCGAGCAGGCAATTGTGCAAGTTCTTCCCAAATATCTAGATGGTGGTAGGGAAAGGTGGGGTTTCAAATTTTCCTTGGAAGAGGCCCTTAGACATATCTATCTGAGCCACTTGCATCCTATTCTCATCGCCAGTTCTATCCTTTGTCTATCCAGATAGTCGATCCTTGGCCATATGCATGTTCTAATTTGGTTCCTTTTTCAACTGCTTACCTACAGATTGATTTGAGGGAACATCCTTCATTTTCCCTATGTTGTCTTTGAACCACAGGTTCCTACCTAGGTTCCTCAAAGGTGACTCTCTTAGCTGATGCTTCATATGTTGCTCTAGAGGATGGGGTCCCATTAAGTACACTAAATAAGGCATGCCTTACAACAAGGACTTTGAGTAGTTTGAAAGCAGTCAAACTGATTTTTACCTTCTTGAACTCTTCTGCCACATATTCACCCATTTGTTCAATCTCAAAGTCAAAGCCTCAAAGGGCGGAATTAGAAGGTTGGGATTTCATTTGACTTGATTGGTTTTGTGATTTCCCTTGAGGCTGATTCTATGACTAATTTTGGGGCCTATCCTTATTGAGATACTGAATAGGTATATGGGGAAGCCTGGGATTATTGCTAGCATTAGGGTCAGGCAGGGTAGTAAAATTGTTTGGTGGAGTAGAAGTTGTAAAGGGTCCACCCGCCTGCCTATTCTTGAGGAAGTAGGGAGTTGTTCTTTGGTGGAACATTTGGACTTCATCTATATGCAGTTCTTCCTCATCTAGTGGACCATTATCTACTGAATTGAAAAGTTGATCCAAGGCTTGTTCGTTACTTACCTCTTGCACTTCTTCATTCTTAATAGGGTTCGGCTCGACCTCAGGCTCATTGTGGTCACTTCACAGAAATGGTGCTTGGTTTACCATGAGATAGGAAGAGTCATAAGGCTCAGATGGAATGATGTCTCTGCAACCGGCACTATCAACAACATTTTGGGCCTCCACTTGGAAGATTTTAGTAGCTGTCTGGAATTCAGGACAATCCAACTCGAAGTTTCTATTGGTTTTGTGAATCTGACACCATCCAAACAAGGCTACCTCTGCGAGGTACACTCCACTGGTTGTCTTTTCATTGCTGGCAGCCTGATCAAGGGGAGTAGGGACACCTTTGTTATTGGGTCTTGTATTCCACATATGATTCTGCCTTTGGGAAGGTCTCCTCTCAAATTTTTGATTTGAATTTTGTCCTCTATCATAGTTCTGCCCGGAAGGGGTGCTTGCCTCCTGGTTGTCCCTACCATCCCTGTTGTCTCGACTTTCCCGATTAAGATTATCCTGGATACTACACTAGGATGTCTACAATTGATTATTCTAGTTCTTTAAGTGTGTCATTTCCATAGACATTTTCCTTATCATCTCAGTCAATTCTTCCAATTTTTACTTCTCAGTGCTTTCGCTTGGCTATTGTACTGGATTTTGGAGAAAGACAGGTGGGGCCACCAACTAATTTTGATGTACTGGAGGGAATTCTGGTCCCAACAAGTACAATGGCACTTGGGGCTGCTGAGAGTACGCTTTCTATTGTTGGGGAGCTAGAGGATAGCTTTGTTGTTGAGGTTGCAAATAAGAAGGAATGAGAGCTACATAATTCATTGGTTGTCCAGGGTGCAGAACAATGGGCAGCTGAGGCACTTGGTTCATAAGAGGAGTCTAGTGAGCGAATGCTTGATTAAGCCCTTGAACTTGCATCGGGTGAGCTACCGGTCCTAAAGAATGCAATGGACCAGAGATGTTCTACCCCAAGTTCGCACTAGCGACAACAGCCTCCGCATAAGCAATTACTAGTGTGGTGAGTGGCGGATGCATCCTTTTTACCAATGCTAACGTGAGATTATCTAATGTGGCATAGTAGACAGGAAGGGCTACAACATCATTATGTATGTATGGATCTTGAAACCTCATAAAGGCACGATGGAAACAATCATTAAAAGATCCAATCGGTTCATTAACTTCTCTCTAGATGGACATAAACTGTCGATATAGCTCCAAGGGGCTGATTGGAATCTTATATTTCTGAAGGAAAGTTTTCTTCATGAGGTCCCACAAGGTAATGGACCCCCTCAAAAAATTGATGTACTAGTAAAAAGGCTCCTCGCCCAACGAGTATGGAAAGAGGTGGCATGCGATGTCTTCATGACTGATTTTCATATCTATAATTGTTGTTTCAAATATCTTGATGTGTTCCTCTGTCGTTCTTTGCGGGTCACGAGGATTGAATTTTGAATAGAAGCCCCCTAGATTCTTGGGCATGTCGTGGTAAGCGTTGAAGTGCAATGGCGAGGGATTTTGTGCCAACAAAGCCATGGCAAGAGGCGGAGGTGGTATCTGCTGTTGAGGGATAGCAATCTGGAGTTGCACCTGCAATAAGACAACAGCCTAGGACTATACCTGGGCTGTGGCTGTTTGGACTGTACCTTGGGCTGGAAGGGTCGGGAGAGAGGCAACTCCCCGGCTACCAGAAATGAGGGGGGAAAAGGAAATTTGGTGTGGCTAGGTGGAAGATGGACAAGAGTTGAATGGAGGTGAAGGTGGAAGGGAAGTGGGTGGGGTGGAGGAAGAAGAATCTGAAGCAACATCTCCTCCTTTAGTTTGTTTTACCCTTGTGGGGGGCTGCAACTCTCAAAATTCTCCCTTGTTTGGTGTCAACCGTAAAACTCTTTGAAATCATTGCAGGGAGAATGACCTAATTCGATCCAGCTTCACAAGGCCCTCCTTCTAGCAGCAGTTCTGTTGATGGATTTTCTGCACACTTTCTCAACACAGGCAGTTCCTACGAGCACTACCTCTCTTGAAAGGAAATCTCCAACAACAAGTTGCTAAAAATATCCCCAAGGTCTCTCGGGTGTCAGGTCATGACTTGCATAGAACTCCTTAGTTGATGTTTGATGTGATTTTGTTGGTAATCACAGGGCAGACTTACGTAGTTGAATGCAGAGTGGATCTTAAAATCTAAAGTTTATGAGATGGGAGTTAAGGTGCACTTTGTTGTAGGTTTAGACAGCAATCTAAAACTTCAAAATTTTCCTTAAGTTTTGGCTTTACAATGTGCAATGAACCTTAGCAAAAGCTGTTTCTAAAAAAAAGGGAAAAAAAAGAGAGCAGGGAAGAGGGAAGGTTCCTGGATCTACAACTAATTGTGAACAATAATCATGGAGCTCCTGCCATGGACAACTTCCTTCAAACAAAATTTCACGTAACCAGAAAATTCATAGTCTCATAAAATTTGTGCTATCTTCTAAGGTCTACAGATATTTCACCATTCATTCACCATATACATGCATGAACAAAGATAAAAGTCTAGAGTAGCTTTGAATTCAAGCCTAGACTAACTTTACACAACCATTTACCAGCAGTAAACAACAAAAAGTATGGACTAGGAAGGCATCTACACAGTAGAAATTTCTATAATCACGGAACAACATTACTAAAATCTACTTAAATAGTTCAAATCTAACTAGAACAACAATGTAAATCTAAATAAAGCATCTAACAATGGAGATTGAATCATGAAACATGTGAAGAACTCAGAAAATGCACCAAGTCAATGTATTTTCATTAGAAATTTCTGCAGCATGCCTTTACAACAACTCAACTCTCTTTGAAAATGAGAGGAGACCCCCTATTTATAGTGCCCAAAAAGTAGAACGAATGGCCAAGATTCACTACAAACTAGGGTTCTACCTACCCCCCACTATATTACAATTTAAAATACAATCTTGTCCATATCCCTATTTTGTCCTCTAGTGACAACACTATAGCTCTTTGTCTTTTGTTGGTTGCTCTTTTTGTTGTATCTATTCCTTTAGAAGTTCTTCACTGACAATAGGGTTTCCTTCCTACTTCTTCAAAGCTGCATACTCGATGAATTTAAAGATTACCAGTTGGAGTTTGTCGACCTCCATGATCTCGGACCGCAACACTTGATAACTCCATTCCTTGGAGTTGTCCTCAAGCCTTTTCCAATCTTCATCATATTTGGCGATGTGGTCTCTGAACAACACTGATTGGGCGAAGGCGCGGGAGGAAAAACTCATGAAATTTGTGGCTATCTCATCTTACATCCCATCCTCCATCTTTTTCTAGAAATGGGGCTTTATTTTCTCTGGATCTATTTGCACCGCGGGTATGTCATATCCCGTCATCAACCTCAAATATCGGGCGCAATCCACCCTAATTTCCTTGACCCATTCAATATCTAGATCTACTTTATCAATTACATGCTCCAACCTTTCCTTCCTATTATCAAAGTCCTGCTTCCATACATCCACTAGCCAATGATCGTCCCTTTTGAGTGCAAGCTTATTTTTCCATGTGGCTTTTGGTGGCTGGAGGATAGCCTCGATCTTTGGATAGGTTAACCTATACATCACAGGGAAGTCAGTGCAAAGTTTATTTGTGCCTTCCAGAGACAGTTGTAAGTCTAAGAACTTGTTGGTTGTTCGCACAGCCCGACTAATACCCATATTTCTGATGTATAGAACCTGTTGAAACCAACTTTCTATAGTTTTGTCCAGGTTCTTTCTTTTTTCCAGCATGTCAATTTGTTGATTGGAAAACATTTGGGGTGGAGTCGTGGATGTGGTAGGAATTTCCTCAGCTGAAGAACATTGTTGGATGTAAGTTGTCAAGTTGGCTACCTGTGCTTTAAGTTCGTCTTTCGAAACTTTATCCTATTGTATTAGATGCACCACTGTAGCCACAGACTCCTCGAGGTGCTCTAATTTTTTCTCTCTAGTAGTAGTTCCCAAATCAATGGTGGAGATATTATAGCTTACTCCTCCTTGTCCTACCACCGGCGTTGCTACTTCCACAGTTCAAGACCCAAAAGCATCCATCATTACCTTGGACCTGATTTTGGGCTTCTTCTCCTTCCTAGTTGTGATTTGTGTTCAGGCTAGGATAGCCTCCAGTGTTGCTCTTGGATCCTTTGGGGTAGGATTCTTCCCTTCAAGTTGCCTCTCCAACCATTTGGGTATAGCGAATTTTCCCTTGGGCGATTCATGATCACCCTCGCCTTTCTTTGTTTGGATCTCTATTTGTTCATCTGAGGGAGCCCTTTCTTACATTTTAGTGTTGTCTCCTTCTTTCTCATCAGAGTCTTGGGCGAACATGAGGCGTTTGATGGGAGGCTTAGTAGGCAATTGCCCCCGGGGACTTTCTTCTATCTCAATTTCTTTCTCTTTCATTTCTTTAGTTTGTTCGTCCTTGTGCACATGCTCCTTGGGCTTGTCTTCCTCTACATTTCCTTCTCCATAAGGAGGTGGAACATCCTCCTACTTTTCCCATGTAGGGAGTTCCACATCTTTTGTCGTTCTGCCACCTTCTTGCCCTTCTCCGCTGGGAGGTGACCTTTCTGCCTCTTCTTCACTGTGCTTCAATTGTCTGGCCATTTCCACCTTGAAATCATCATTGAAGGTTTGTATAATGGTTCTACCACCTGTATCTTCCTCTTCATCTCCACTTTCGGAAGACCCTGTTTCTTCTTCTTCGCGAACCACCCTGTCAATATTCTAGTGTTCATACTTTGGGTGTTCGTGGTACTCATCGGCTTCCTCCTCCACTACCTTCGAAGCTTATTTCTATTGCCTCTCCCATTCTTCAGAAATTAACATTGTGGCCTCCATTGCTAGTGGTCCCGTTGGAGGTTGTGAAGGCATAGCGCTGGTGAGGACTTGCGCTAAGGCAGCTTGGATGGTGGGATCCAAAAAGATCTAAGAAATCTCAGAGGGGACATTTTGCATATGCCTTGAGAAAGCTTATGGAAAAGCGAGTGCGGGCATTGGTGTTGTCACTGTTGCCAATGGGAGTGATGTAGTAGGTGACATGGTTGTGGAGGAAAGTAGAGTAGTTACGGTGGAGGAAGAGTCAACCACTATTATGGGCTTGGCCAGGGGAGAGGAGGCAAGATGGACTGAGATGTCCATCGCAGGTGGGGATGTGGCGATCATGGCCTAGGAAACAGACAGAAGGGTGGCGGAGACAGGGAGAGCTAGAGGAGGTTATGGCTGATCTGTCTTCCCTTCCTCACCCTCCTGAAGGGGACCCCCTTGAATTGTTGGCTGCTCTGCGGTGCTTCCCGTCCATTTGGGCCTCTTAGAGGGTGAGCCTCCTAAATATTTTCTTGAATAAGCCTTGGGATCTAGAGACTATTCTGCTTCAATTCCTTTCCTCTTCTTCAATCTTGTGAGTGGAGGAGATTTGGATGTCCCTCCTATTGAAGTTGTAGTGGCGACCTCTTCTAGGGCACTAGGCTCACTCTTGAGCCCCTCATATGTCAGGACAACCCCTTGTTGATTTAATCGGGCTACTTGTCCCTTAACCCATTCTTTGGTATAAGCCACAATTGGTTTAGTTACAATATCGAGGTCATTGACCTCCTATTCATTCCAATCTATCATTAGTAGTGGTAGGCTAGCGACTGCATTGTATCTGGGGTCCATTACGGTGCTCTCATCTTCTTCGACCTAATTTGGTCTGGGAAATAGTTGCACCCTCCTCACGAAGTACGTAGTCATCTGCATGTAATGTCTTTCATGTGCCTCCTTGCCATCTTGGCAATCTGCCCAGAAATCTTCAACATGATGTAAATGGGTGAACCCTGGTCCTAGTGCCTTTCTCACATGCCCATGTGGGTCCACCCGTGGGCGAGCAGTATCTAGGAGGAAATGATATTCTGCCAATTCCTTCTCAGAATTCCTAGCACACTGGGAAGTTTTTAATTTGTACATTCCTTGGCCAAAGGCTAAGGGATAAGGGATCCTTGCCAAATGTCTACTACCGAGGATTGAATGCACATGCTACAATTGTCAAGAGAGCTCTAACAATATGATTTGATCATTAGGGTACTGGGGCAACTGATTCGGCCTTTCTATAAAACCCTCGGCACGAATATATGTAAACTAGGGGTATTGTATGAACAAGAAGGTGTATTGCTTTAAGAATGCTCGAGCACTGTGAGAGACCTTTCTCTCGAAATCCCCTCCGAGCAACTTGATGATGTGGCCGATGAAGGCGTCGTTCACCCTGAAATATTATTTCTTGAAGTTTTTGAATTGGAGCTGGGGATATATATCATAGACCATCAATCTTCGACCTGACTCCTCATCGGGTGCCACAAACAATCCACTATACTGTCTTCACTCAACCAATGAGTACACCAAATAAGAGGTCATATAGAATTTGGAGGTATTTTTTATGTTCATGAACTACTCATGGAAGCAATCACTTATGATGCCTCCCCAGTAGAATGCAGCTTTTGTGGTGACATCCTCATCCCCACGGAGGATCTGCTCAACAAAATATACCATCCATTCTTGGAAATACGCAGCAGTGGGGAGGCCCATCACCCTGCTCAACATGGTTACCAGGTCATGGTAGTCCTCATAGAAGTCATTGTGGAAGAGTTCTTGAGGGACCTTTGTAGCATTGCCCCTTTTCTCTTTGAGCAAGTACTGATTTATTAGTTTCTTCCAGCCCATCGGGTACTCATCCCATGTTGCTTTACCTTCCTCCATGGTGGGCATCTCCATCTCCCCAAAGGTGGGAATGTGAAAATTTTTAGTAATTGCCTCAGCTGACATATCAACAAGGATGTTTTTGTCCCTATCAACAATGGTTCGTGTTTGCGGTTGATAGGCCTATCGGCAAGCCATGACCAATTCGGGGGCTATGAGGGACTGAGGGAAGCCTACAACTCTTGCAATTCCACTTTTCCTAATTAATCTGGCATTATCAATCTTGGGATGGATTCTAACCCTTTGTTTGAACTCATCAATATCGACATGGTTGATATTGGTGTTTGTAATTTCCTTCTAGTCGGTGACAATTTTCAAATGTAGAGGTTCACCCTGGAACGAGTACTTCATTTGGTCTTTATCCTCTTTTCCATGAGGAATCTTTCCTACTTTATTTCCTTTGTCTTTTTCTGTAGCTGCCCCTGAGGGTCCTGCATCCAATTCCATATATCCTATGTCCCACAAATGAGGGAGGGTGTAATGAGTACAACCAATTATGAAAGCATTAACATTAGTCAAAATCTCGTGGACAAAATCCAATTAGACAACATATGATTAATGAAATCAAATCTCTACTTCCCGATGTCATTAGTATTTTTAGGAGGGATTTTGGACTACCCGGGCCTAGGGGGTCAGACTTCCCTCGTAGGAACATTGTTTTGAAGGGCGAACAGTGTAGGGCAATCTAAGTGATTTCTCTCGTCTTCATATTTTGATGGTTTGAAAGGATCGTATCGAAGAGGGTAGAATTTGAGCACGTGGGTCGAGATTGCTTTTCAAATTTGAGGTTATTTTGATTAGTTTTGGAGCTCCTAGAGTTTTCAAGGCCGAAAACCTGTCAGGGCTTCGCTGTTTGAAACGACCGAGAAGAAACGGAGTTCTAGGGTCAGAATTCTAGGGTCCGAGACCTGAGAGCTCAAAGGACAGCCGATGTTCGCTTTCTACTTCGAGGTGTTTGGGCATGAAGGGGCAGGAAGCCGTCAGGGTTTCGTCGTTCAAAATGGCAATCATGGCACAAAAACCTGGCAGGAGCAGCCCAACGGACCGGACCTGACATCAAACTTGTTCGCTGGGTTTCTTTGTGAAGCTTCTCTCGATGATTAGGAGAACGGATCTTGGAGGTCAGAAAGGTGGGTCTATTTCTCCCTTTTCAACCAGACGAGATGGGACATAATCCTAGTCAACGAAGCCTGATGAGGGAAAGGACAGTGAATGGAGGGTCAGGACCCAAGAGGCGGAAGGTCATCGATAGGTGACCGTTTCAAAGGGAAAAAGTTTCCATGGAATTCTGTGGACCGAGACCCGACAACATGTTTGGTCAGTTGGTTTGAGTTCAACACCGGATGGCGAAAGATGAGGCAGGTCTCGAATATCGGGTGGACGAGTTCTCCTCATTGTTTAGGAATGGCGGAAGCAACAGGGAATTCTGGGGATAGAATCCCAGTGGCATGGGCCCGGGAAGTAGAAATGGAGGCCAGTCTTTAAGTTTGAAGTTGGCTAAGCTTGATGGCGATTGGACGATGGAGGTCCAGGGTGGCGAGCCATAGATGGCATCCTACCATTTGAAAAAGCTTGTTTCATTTTCTTAGTTCTTAACGGCGGAAGAATGGCACGGGCCCAAAGGGTGTGAATGCCCTGCGCGAAGAATGACAATGGCGAGGTTCAACTCCGGTTTGATCTTAGGAGATGATTTGGAGGTTGTTCAGAATTTGAAGACATGGGTTTTGTAGGTTTTTCCATGTTTTATCAAATTAATGTATTTTAGCCCATGTTTATTCATTATTTTAGGTGTAAAATCATTAAAAAACCTTTCATAGGAATGGAGAGTGAACCTACCTTAGGAGTCTGATGAAGGAAGTTGGAAAATCTACCAAGGACGGCCAAATGATGATCATGGACACGAGGGTGACGGGCGACGGATGCACTAAACTCCTTGAACGCACTCTGAACTCCTCTGGAAAACCTGACAAATGAAAATGATAGGTCAAGCCAAGTATATATACCCAAACATTCATTTTATACCCTCATTTAATGTCCATATGGAAGACAGGAGGGTTGGTGGATTCAAATCCCAGACGGTGGCGGGAGGTTTGGGGTCCGAGGGCTAGAAAGCCGCGGTCAGACAGCCACTTGAAATTCCATTTACAAATCGTTGGCAAAAGGGAACCCGGGGTCCGGAGGGTGGAAAGACGTTGCAAGTTTGCTGTTGAAAATGACAAAAATCACACAGAGTACTGGGGACGGAATTCCAGTGGACCGAACCCAGCACGGATGAAGGCAGTCCAAAACATTGCAAGTTTAAATAGGCAGAAAACGAGGAGTTGGGCCCTGAGGCTCGGGAAGGTGGAAGCCTTCTGCCATTCGAAATGATGAACACTCAGAGGAAGCCCAATAAAGGAAACCCAGTGGGGCAGGCCCGATAGGCCCCATGGTCGTTGGAAGAAGCAAACTGCCAAGGAGAGTCTACAAGGATCCAAGACTTAATCAAGATGGAGGGGATGAAACATGGTCAACTTAAGATAAGACTTTGGAGGTACACTAACCATCTAGGACACCAAAATGAGGGCATGCAACATGAGGCAGTGACAAAATGACCCGGCAAGGCGAAAGAAAAGAGGGTCCCCATTCCGAACGGGGCATGTGTGTTGAGGGCACAATAGGGGGCAGTGCCCCTTGCAGAGGTTGGGGGGCAATGCCCCCAGTGGGGTTAGGGGGAAATTCCCCCAATGGGGTGAAGGGGCAGCACCCCCAATGGGGTGAAGGGGCAACACCCCTTGTGGGGGTCTAGGGGAAACACCCCCAGCTAGGTCAAGGGGTAGCACCCCTCACGGGGGTCTGGGGGAAACACCCTTAGTGGGGTCAAGGGGAAACACCCCTTGCGAGGGTCTGGGGGTAGCACCCCTCATAAGTTTCCGAGGGTGGTACCCCTCATGGGGGTCTGGGGGCAGCACCCCTGGTGGGGTCAAGGCGTAATGCCCCTTGCAGGGATCTGGAGGTTGCGCCCCCAATGGAGTCGAGGGGAAACACCCCTCATGAGGTCCTGGGGCAATGCCCTGGGAACACTCCCTATCATGATATAGGGTGAGGTCGAGGGGTGGAGCCCCCACCACCAAGCCCAAATTAAGACCTTCAAAACCATACAAACCTTCATAGCGTACATCATTTTGCATTCACAATAAGTAGAAAAAAACAAGTTTTAACTTTAAACTTGATGTAATTTTTTGCACTTTTCAAACCCTGCCTGTCGAGTCCTGCTGATGAGACTCGCCTGAACTCAGCCAAGTATAATACCTATCTTGATTTTCTATAAAAATCATAAAGAAACTAAGGCATGAAATTATATGGTTTTTATTCAAAACCATAGGAAAACCTAAGGCATAGAACAATCTAGGAACAATGAGCTAAAGTATTACTCAAGGCACTTTAATTGTAAATGAATGTGATAAAAAGATAAGGGTGAGCTAGGGAAACATGAAACCCTAACCACAAAACATCGAACTTCCACATTTCTTGCCTCATTTTGCACTTTTCCATTTCTGGAGAACTTGGCACACAACCGCCATGTAAACCTAGGGTTTGAACCTAAAAATAAAACATTTTATGCAGTGCTATGTTGATTTGGTGTTGATTTCCTTTAGGAACTTATTGGTAAGTTGTTTTTTCTTTGTTCTGGGTCATTTCGGCTCCATTTTTGAAGGATTTAGGGCCTCTAGGCCATGGCCATGAGTGAATTTTTTATGCATTTTTCTATGTTCATTTCCTCCATTGATATCTCATTACCTCGAGCCACCATGGACATGCTTGGCTTGAGTTTTGAAGGCCACAGGCATGCAGGTTTTGATGGATCCTCTCTTCACACAAAAACTGGGTGAGTTTCTATGCTTTCATCCTATGTATTCTCTTCTTAAATGAGCTCAATTTGAGCATGATTTAAAAGAAAAAAAATTCCCTTTGTGTGGAAACAAAAGAAAAAGTGTGCTCCTCTACCCAGGCTACGGTCATACCATATTATTTCCTCACTTTCTACAGAAGATAACCTAGTTTCAGGTTCGACCCATGATAAAAAATTATAATACTTATGGAATGGAGAACTTTCCTGCATTTTGTTTGCTATTTTTGGGGTTTTGAAAACCTTTCATGGTTGTGGCCATTCACAATACCTTCTTCATCTTCTGGGTTGGTCTTCTTCCACTTGTATTACTAGACCTATGTTGTCAATATCACCTCATAACATTGTATCACCTTGATTTTCACTATTTAGATAATCTTGAGACTCCTTTAAAAAAAATCGTACAAGCTTGATATGACTGATCATGGTGATGTATTGGAATGGTACAATCAAGAGTTTGATCATTTACCTTTAGAAAATTAGATTGTAACTCTTTCATATTAATTGGAATAACTTCCTTCTTCACTATCCATGATTTTTTGTTACTTGTTGGGTTCATATTTTCTTGTTTTTCCATCAAATTAGACTAATCTAGCTATTTTTGACCCCTAATTTCAAGCTCATAATCAATAGTAGACTAAAACAAAAAAAAATCCACTTTTGTGTTAGCAAAATGAAACCTAAAACTCAACATGTGGAAAGAGTCTTCCTGTTGATCTGCATTCTCAATCTGAATAATTAATCATAAATGAAACTTAAATAATTGGAAGGGTAAAATGAACCATGAAAACCACATCCAACCAATAAAACAAAATCATACAGTAGCAACAAATGAACTTTTATTTGTATTGATTCAAAAAAATTGGCATTGTTTCAACAATTCCTTTTCTTTTTAGTCCTTCCTTATCTTTTACAAGAGAAAGTGATTACATTTATATAGAGAGTCAAGTACATTGAGTTTACAATAGAGGGTGAGGATTAATCCATCAAGCTCCTTGCAACATCCGAAAGTACATCTCTTTTTAATTTGAAATTTCCCCATAAATAATCTTTTATGAAGTTATACATTTCTTATGTTTATGTGTTGCTAGAAAGTGAGTTATTATTAAGTAATTGACTAGTTGACAATAAATTTTTCATATGTTTACATGAGGAGGTGAAAGCTTTGGCTTTCTCTTGGTGAAAAGAGGAATCCAAGCTTTCTTGTGTTGGGTGGAATGATTTTAATAGGATATTAATATGTTTTGTACAAGTTTGTGTTGGAAAAATGGATCAATAGAAATTATTTCAGCTATTCACAATTTTCTTTAAGTCACTAGAATATATTTTTACAACATAAAATCTTATAAGTGTACTAATTGAAGCTTCAAGGTCAAGTGAAAATTTTTGCATTAGATTTCTAATTTTGGAACTCGTGAACATTATGTGGCTGAGAAAGCTTTTCAAGCAACTTTCTTATGGTGTGGAGCCAATTAGTTACCATGGCATTACTTTTATATCTACAAAGAAATTCATTTTCACATTATGTGTAAAATCAAACAAGGGGCAGTTGGTATGTAAAACTAATGTTTATTTTTTCATTTTCCTTTTCTAAACTTACGGTAATAGCTTACCTAGCATTTGATCATGGATTTTAATGAATATAGCTGGAGAAATAACACATCTTCCATTCCCATATTTTATAAGTAAATATCCTAGTATGTAAAACAAATGTTTGTTTTTTTCATTTTTCCTTTTAAGTAATTGGCACCTGTAGCATCACGACTCACTCAACACTCCACACCTTTACACATGCTCAATTCTTCAAAGGCCGCATAACTCCAAAAATTTTGCTCCAAATTCAAACATTCGTGCCAAAGATAGAAATTTGAAACTGTTTCAAAGATTCTCAAAGAGAATTCATCGCATAAAATTAGAAAAGCCCTCAAAACACCATTAATGACTTCAAACATATCATGCCACAAAAATGAATGTGATTTTGTCTCAAATATGGTCGATGTTGAATGTTGTTATTGCTCCAAGGCACTTTGAATTCTTCCTTAGACAGTGAGATTCCCTCAAGACATGAATGTGGTTATCATAGCTCTAAACACTCATTTCAGCATGAAGAATGCATCAATGCGTAGTAGAATTTTTCAAGCACTTGTCTCTAATTATGAATGTTTTAAATTGTTGCATATAGTCATGGTCAGATTCTCATGATAGATTCCTTTGAAACTTGTGATAGGTATGTATTTGAGGACCAAATTGAGTTTATCAAGGAATCGATACTTGAAGGAGAACAGGTACTTTAACAAATTAGCTCATATGCTAATGTTTTGAATTGTATATCGGATATCTTCTTTTGATTTAAATAGTAATAAGATATATGTTTCTTGATTTGGTTGATTAGACTAAACTTTAGAGAACAAATGGAAAATGTTTTGCAGTTTTATATGGATTTTTATAAGAATTTTTAACTTTACAACATAGATTATGTATTATTCACTTTTGATTTTTTGTTAATTTTCTCATTATTGATGTTTTATCCTAAATGGTATATCAAACTCTAGTTCAAAATATTTTAGATGAGGTTGCTCCCATAGCTCTATTACTCGCTTGACAAATATTTGAAACTCTGCCTTGATTTTATTTTTCTTGTTCCTCTCTTATTGTTCTTCCTCAATTTCATTAGGATCATACATCGACCTTCTTGCCCCTCCTAAAGTTTGGACCACATCCATTACCTCCACATAAAATTGGGCATCCTTGGTCTTCTTGGTTCATGATGGCTGGGCCAAAAAAAATATGTGGCAAGGGAAAAGAGTATTTCTGATTCAAACCTCATGCCTTAGCCATTCCATAGTCCTCTTTCTTTCGTCGTAGTCAACACCAACTGAGAAGTTCATTGTTTTCTACTCTTGCATACTATTACTTAAATGTCATCTTTTATCAGACTTGTTGATGATCACTTCTCTATATCTTAGCAAAGAAAATACAATGACAAGATGACTTAAAAAACTGACTACGAGAACCACAATTGATTGCATGGATACAAGTTCAAAAGTCAAATGATGGAAAAATGGGGCACAAGAGATGAGTTTCATATGGGTACCAACATGAGGATAGGTTGTCTCTATTTCCATTTAAGTTCTATATATTGATCTATTTCATCAAAAAAATATATATTAACCCAATAAGATTGAATTTCATCATGAATCCTCATTTGCAATCATCAAGCCACTGGAAGGAACATTGTTTCCTCTTATTTTATTCCTGACATAACAACAACTAAAAGTTTCCATGTTATTTTCAAAATTGTTGGTTATTTGATGCTAGCTTAACTTTTCTTGCAATGGTTGTATAGGATGAAAACAATAGCCATATCAAATTCCTTTTTCCCACTTCCTATTCTCTCAAGGTTAACAATCTCAGTCTCACTAACAGTGATTACTAAGAAAGGTAATTCCACCAACTCTATCAAACAATTTATTGTAGGAACAATAAAAGAAAACGCTTTGAAAGGAACTCCATGAAAAACAAGCTCTCTAAATGGTATATCAAACTCTAGTTCAAAATATTTTAGATGAGGCTACTCCCATAGCTCTATTACCCACTTGACAAATCCTTGAAACTCTGCATTGATTTTATTTTTCTTGTCCCTCTCTTGTTATTTTTCCTCAATTTCATCAAGATCATACATTGACCTTCTTGCCCCTCCTAAATTTTGGACCACATCCATTACCTCCACATAAAATTGGACATCCTTGGTCTTCTTGGTTCACACCATGATATGGTTATGCAAATGAAAATGAAACAAAGTAATCATCTTCTTCTTCGTTGGCTGGAAGAATGCATGCATAATGTTTTGATACATGATATCAGATCTCTTCTGCTCTCATGGTTGAATACCAAAATCCATTATGATGGGCCTCCAAAGTTCGAGTCATTTTTCTTCCTCTTCCACCAAATGCTGGCATATTTTACTAACTTTTATTAGAATTGTTGCATGTTTTACATCATTGGAATGACATATTAGTTGTAACTTTTATGAAATTTTATTATGGTATGTGTACTTTGATATGATGTAATATGATTATGGTTTCATTTCACATGTTGTAATATTAGATATATAACAAAAAAATAAATTATTGCATGAAATAAATAATAATTTTTCATTTTAAATGTTGTTTTTTGTAGAACACAGGTCTTCCAGAAGATCAAGATGATCCTCATGATATATAGATCTAGAATATGTTGGTTTTGGTACAGATCACATGGCAGAGGATGATGATGACATAGATACAAAAGACACTGAGGCTGATGAACGATGATGATGATGATGATGATCACGATGGTGATGATGATGATGATGAGGTAGTTGCTAGAAGTAGCTAGTGACACTCATGATCATATAGACTACATCATGGATCATTGTTGATATATCGTTATGATGCCTCTTTTCATGGTTACTATCATATGTATCATTTTCACAGCCTGCAGTACCATATTATTGAGTTGTATCATTTTGAAATATATCATTTAGACATGTATTTTTTTGACTTGTATCATTTTGAGTTATATATTTTATCATTTTTACTTATATCATTTGTACATGTGTCATTTTGATTTATGTCAACTGTTGGACATGTATCATTTTGACATGTTATTAATCTAGTGGCATATTTGACTCACTTGTTTTAATCACTTGTTTTGGTCTACTTATATATATATATATATATATTTGACTCACTTGTTATAATTATAAATGATGATCATGTTATTAATAATTATCTTGCTATTTAATCATATGAGTTAAGTAATTAAATTACATACTCTATAATCGTATGAGTTATTTAAGAGGCGTGATATATTTAATTAATTAAATTGAAATAAAACATATTATGTAATTTACTTACTCTATAATCATGAGTTATTTAAGAGGCGTGATATATTTAACTAATTAAATTGAAATAAAACATATTAAATTAATAAATGGAAGAAAAAAAGGAAGCAACAATGGAATCCAAACTAGAAGCAAACCAGAAGCAATCTTGGAAGCAAAATTCCAAGTAAAATTGGAGCAAAATTGGAAGCAAAATTGAAAACAAAACTGGAAGCAAAACTGGAAGCAAAATTGGAAGCAAAAACAGAAGCAAATTTGGAAGCAAAACCTGAAGAAAAACTGGAAGCAAATGTGGAAGCAACACAAGAAGCAAAACCAAAAGCAAAATTAGAAGCCAAATTGGAAGCAACAAAAAATTGGCGCTAAACCTAATGCTAAATCTGGTGCTAAACCCAGTGCTAAATCTGGTGCTAAACCTGGCACTAAACCCGGCACTAAATCTGGTGTGAAATCCAGTGCCAAAGTGAACATACCATTTTGTGCCGAGTTTTGCGCCAGCAAAATTTCCCAATTCATTAACTTAAATACACTAAAATCTAGTGCTATTTTAGGAGCTAATTTCCTATTTTGTTGTATTGATCACTTTTATCTCTATCACCTCTCTCTCCCTCTTTGTCTCTCCCTCTCTCTCTATATCACTACTTCTCCCTCCCTCCTCCCTAACTATATCTCTCCTTTTCTATATATATACTTATCTCTATCTCTTTCTCTCAATCTCTACATCTTCCTCCATCCTCTCTCTCTCCCTCTCTCTCAATCTCCCAATAGTCCTCCTCTCTCTCTCATTTCCTCTCTACTCTATGTCTCTCCTTCCCTATATACTTCTCTCTATCTCTCTCTCTCCATCTCTACCTCTCCCTCTCTCTCCCATCTTTCTCTCTCACTCTCTCCTTCCCTCTTTAATCTCTATTGAGCACAATTCTCTCTCTCTATCCCTCCCTCCCTCCTCTCTCTATCTCACCTCTCTCTCTCTCCCGCCCTTCCTCCCTCCCTCTTTCCCTCTCTAATATTCTCTATCTCCCTCTTTCTCCTACCCACCTTCCCTCTCTACTTCTCTCTATCTAACCTATCCCTCTCTACCTCTCTCTCCCTCCCTCGTCTCTCTCTCACAATCTCTCCACCTTCTCCTTCACTCTCTACTTCTCTCTCTATCACCTCTCTCTCCTTCCCTCTCTACTTCTCCCTCTCTCTCTCTCCCTCTCACCCTCTCTCTCAATCTCCCAAACCCTATACTGAATATCATAAATCCTAATCCATATACTCTAAACCCTACACCCTCAACCTTATAAACTAAACCTTGGATATTATCCCTCAACCATAAACTTAAACCCTAATCCCTACATTCAATCTTGCACCCTAAACCCAATACCCTCAACCCTCAATCATATCTCTCCTTATATACTTCTCTCTATCTCTCCCCCTCTCCATCTCTACCTCTCACTTCCTCCTTCCCTTTCTCTCCCTCTCTCTCAATATCCCAACCTTCCTCCTCTCTTTTTTTCTATCTCTCTCTCCATATCTACCTATCCCCCCTCCTTCCCTCTCTTTATCCCTCTCTCTTCCTCTCTCCCTCTCTCTCCATCTCTCTCAATCTCCCAACCTTACTCCCTCCCTCTATATTTCTCTCTCTCTCCCTCTCTCCCTTCCCTATCTTTCTCTCACTCCCTCCTTCCTTCTCTACTATCTATCTCACCATTATCTCTCCCTCTCTCTATTTAGGATTTAAGCTTTAGGGTTTAGGTTTTAAGCCTTAGGGTTTAGGGTTTAATCTTTAGGTTTTAGGGTTTAGGTTTTAGGCTATATGGTTTATGGTTGAGGCTTTAGGTCCAACCCCCTCTCTCCCACTCCCTTTGTCTCACCCTCTCTCTCAAGTCTATCCCTCCTATCCCTCCCACCCCCTTTCTCTCAGATATATATCTCTCTCTCAAGTATATTTCTCACTCCTATCTCTCTCTCTCTCATTCTCTCACTCTCTCTCTCTAGGTCTCTCTCTCTCTCCCTCTCTTTCCCTCTCTCTCAAGTCTCTCCCTCACACTTCATCACCCTCTCTCAGGTCTATGTCTCTCACTCTCTCTCTCCCACTCCCTCTCTCTCCCCCTCTGCTTGGTCTCTCCCTTCCACCACCTCTCCCTCTTACGCTAACTAGAGAACTATCTCTCTCTTTCTCTCCCCTATCTCTCAAGTCTCTCTCTCACACCCCCTATTCCTCCCTTCCCCCCCCCCCTCTCTCTCAATTCTCTCCCTCCCACCCCTCCCCCTCTCTCAAGTCTCTCCCTCCCACCCTAACTAGAGAAATCTCTCTCTCTACCTCCCTTTCCCTCTCTCTCAGGTCTCTCCCTCACACCCTAAACCCTAAACCCTCTCAAGTCTATCTAAATCACTAGGAGACCCCATTTCTTGGACCTATTTTTTAGAACAAACCAAGTTAGGTTTCCAACTTCATCAATTGGAAAGCTAGTGGACACACTAGCTTGTCAAATCGATGAATTGACAATGTAGTGGCCTATTTGAAAAAATGGGTCCAAGAAATGGGGTAATCACTGGGAGGCCCCATTTCTTGGACCCATTTTTTTTTCAAACAAGCCAAGTTAAACCCTTAACCCTTAATCCCTCAACCCTAAACCCTTAAACCTTAAACCCTCAACCCCTATACCCTCTACCCTATACATTGGACCCTCAACCCTAATCCTTCAACCATATGTACCCTCAACCATAATCCCTCAACCCAATACCCTAAACCATCAACCCTATAGGTCCTCAATCCTATACCCTCAATCCTCAACCCTCTACCCTATACATTGGATCCTCAACCCTCATATATCTTTGTCCCTATCTCCTCTTCTCTCCTTCTCTCTATCTCACTTCTCCCTCCATCTCTTTATATGTCCATCCATCCCTCTCTACCCTAATCCCTCAACCCTAAACCCTCAATCCTTAAACCCTTAAACACTCAATCCTAAAGCCTCAACCCTCAACCCTCAACCCTTAAACCCTCTACCCCCTACCCTCAACCCAATACCCTCTACCCTCTACCCTAATCCCTCAACCCTTAAACCCTTAAACCCAAAAAAACTCTCTACCCTAATCCCTAAACCCTCAAGAGGGAGTGGGAGAGAGAGAGTGATGGAGAGGTAGTGGGAAGGAGATAAAGAGAGATAGATAGAGTGAGAAAGAGAGTGGTAGGGATTGATTGAGCAAGAGGTATGTAGAAAGAGGGAGAGGGTAGATAAAGACAATTAGAGAGAGGATAGGAGAGAGGGAGGGAAAGAGAGGTGAGATATATAGATAAAGAGAAATGGATAGGGGTTGAGGGTATAGGGTTGAAGGATTAGTGTGGAGGACCTATAGGGTTGATGATTTAGGGTATTGGGTTGAGGGTAGAGGGTATTGGGTTAAGGGTAGAGGGTAGAAGGTTTAAGGTTTTAGGGTTAAAGGGTTTAGGGTTTAGGGTTTATGGTATAGGTTTGAGGGTATATGGTTGAAGGATTAGGTTGAGGGTCCAATGTATAGAGGGTTGAGGGTATAGGGTTTAAGATTTGAGGGTTGAGTGATTAAGGCTTGAGGTTGAGGGTTTAATGTATAGGGTAGAGGGGTTGAGGGTTGAGGGTTTAAGGGTTAAGGGTTGAGTGTTTAAGGTTGAGGGTATAGGGTTGAGGGATTAGGGTTTAAGGGTTGAGAGTAGAGGGTTGAGGGTTGAGGATTTAAGGGTTGAGGGATTAAGGGTTTAAGGTTGAGGCTTTAGGGTTTAAGCTATAGGTTTGAGGGTATATGGTTGAAGGATTAGGGTTGAGGGTCCAATGTATAGGGTAGAGGGTATAGGGGTTGAGGGTTGAAGGTTTAAGGGTTGAGGGTAGAGGGATTACCGATGTGGGTTGAAAATTGAGGGTTGAGGGTTTAAGGTTGAGGGTAGAGGATTGAGGGATTAGGGTTGAGGGTCTATTGTATAGGGTTGAGGGTTTAATATATAGGGTAGAGTGTAGACGGTTTAAGGGTTGAGGGTTTAAGGTTGAAGGTAGAGGATTGAGGGTATAGGGTTGAGGGATTAGGATTGAGGGTCCAATGTATAGGGTAAAGGGTATAGGGGTTGAGGGATTAGGGTTTAAGGGTTGACAGTTGATGGTTGAGGGTAGAGGGTAGAGGTTTGAGGGTTTAAGGATTGAGGGATTAAGGGTTGAGGGTTGAGGGATTAGGGTAGAGAGTTTACTTGGGTAGAGATTTTACATCACTGAAAGACCCCATTTTTTCAAACAGGCCACTACATTGTCAATTTCACTAAATTGGCAAGCTAGTGCACCCACTAGCTTGTCAATTTAGTGAAATTGGCAACTTGACTTGGCCTATTTGAAAAAATGGGTTAGACACCCCATTTCTTGGACCCACTTTTTCAAATAGGCCACTACATTACCAATTTCACCAAATTGGCAAGCTAGTGGGTCCACTAGCTTGCCAATTCAATGAAATTAGCAATGTAGTCGACTGTTTAAAAAAATGGGTCCAAGAAATGTGGTATCTCTTTACATCACTAGGAGTCCCCATTTCTTGGACCCATTTTTTCAAATAGGCCAAGTTAGGTTTCCAATTTCACTTAATTGGCAAGCTAGTGGGCACACTGGCTTGCCAATTCGGTGAAATTGGCAATGTAGTGGCCTATTTGAAAAAATGGGTCCAAGAAATGGGGTCTTCCAGTGATGTAAATTATCATTGAGAGAATCCATTTTTTGGACACATTTTTTCATAATACTGAGGTAGAAATGGAACCACCACCCACTAACCATGCAACAACCCTAGATCTATGCATGAAAAGTTGGACTATGCATCACATGGAAAAATCCATTGCAGATGTTTAGGACAATTGAATGTCAATTAGAGGTTCAATAATCAAATAGGGAATCATGCCTACCAGTTTGAGGGCATGGCTCAATGGTGTGACATCCACAAAAGGGTATGTGTGGGATCATGATGGGCCAAAAAGTAGCGATATGATGGGTATGTGTAGGGTATGTGGCTAATGATTTTTTCTTACCCAAAATTGATGAAACGAAAAGGGTTTTTTAAGGAGATTCTCAAATTTCCACCAATATAAATTATGCTTTACTTTGAATTTAATAAATTATTATTATTCATTTTCTATTTGAATTACGACTAAAGTCTTAATTGATAAGCTAGTTGAAAAACATCTATAGCTTTCAAACGGTATCACATTTTTTGAATCTGAAACATGTGTGACATTCCATGCTTCACATACTATAGGATTAAAAAAAGAGTTGAATTTCATGAAGTTTTGACTAAGCTAAGGTGGTCAGACATAAAAATTTTTATATTTTTTTAAATTTGTAATAAAAAAATTATAATTAATTATTTGCTTAGAAAAAAATTACAAAAAAATATACATCACATTGGGACATGAGTCCTCTACTTATATCTAAAATATTATAAAAAAATATTATCACTTTAATGTGGTTAGGGTGGTCAGACAGACACCTACTTATTTTTTCCCTAAAATTTAAGTACTACTGCATTGAAATTTCAAATTTTCACCAAATAGATTTTTTTTTTTAATAAACCTAGTAGTTTAGAAACTAGATTCAATTTGCTACAGATTCTATTCTTACATATTTTTGAAATAATATAGATAACTTATTCAAATTTTTATGTCAAGTTGTCTAACTCTGATTTTTCTAATTTTTTTGCCACTTAAGGGCCTTTTTTCTCCATGATGATCCTGCACATACCCAAAAAGGAAGGGGCCATGAACAGTCCTATCTAATGGAGAAGAAGTTGAAATTGTGCAATGGTGTAAAGACATGGCTAATATTGGCCATGGCCTTCAAGTCTCACAACTTAAGTCAATGGTGGCCCAAATGGTTGGAGCAAGGCCTAACCCATTCACAAATGGGATACTAGGGAGGTCATGGTGGGTTGGCTTTCATCAAAGGCATCCCAATCTGATAATTCAAACACCCGAAGGAGTGGACACAAATTGAGCTATAATGCTACTCCCTAAAATAGTTTCTTCATTCTATGACAACTTAGAGGAGTTGTACAACAAACACAATTATGGGCCCAATAAAATATGGAACTACAATGAAACAAGTGTGCATGTTGGCAGAAATTATGCAATGAGAGTTATTGCAAAAATAGGGACCAAATGTGTTCCATAATTAATTTATAAAAGCAGAGAATGGATCATTGTTCTAGCTTGTGTTAGTGTAGCAAGTCAAGCTATACCTGATTACTCCTTGTTCAAGTCCAAAAGGAACATTAGAAACTATATTGTTAACTGTGAGCCAAGGGAATCCATGGAAATCTAAGATCATGCTTGGATGACCAAAAAATTATTTGTGGAATGGTTAAAACACTTTGCAAGAAATGTCCCAAGAGGGGTGTCACCAACAAATAGACAACTTCTCATCTTTGACAGTCATGGCAACCATGTGGCATTCAAAATGATCAAAGAAGCAAAGACTATGGGAATAGATTTTCTCACACTTCCAAAACATTGCAGCCACATATTGCAGCCTCTTGATGTCAATGTGTTCTCACCATTCAATAATTGCTTCAAACGACATAGGAGTATATGACTCTCTGCAAATCCTCAACTTGACATTGAAAGGGAAGAGTTGGCAACACTTGCCAACAAGGCTTTTGCACAAGCTTTGACTCCTAATAACATTGCAAGTGGTTTTAGAAGAACGATAATTTGGCCATTAGATTGGCATGCACTTGACTTGGATATGGAGCAAGCCAAGCTTTCTTGGTTGAAGATGAAGGAATCACATTGGGAGCAGAAACAGAGGGTGATACAGTTGATGGTGAGACACAGTTCATGGTAATAGAGAATTGTTTAAGGATAGCAAGGTAAAAACAAGAAGTTGGGTACACGAAGAGGGGAAGTTTTGGCCCAAAAAAAAATCTCCTAGAAAACGTGTATGCATTATGCTTTGGGTACTTGAGCCTAAAAAAATGTGTATGCACTAAAAAATTCTTACATGTTACATAACGCATATCTATTTTATAACATGTACAAGTCATTAATTTTTAAAAATAAATACCTTTTAGAAATGCGTACGTGTTTTGTAACTCAAAACACGTACGTGTTTTGTAATGCGTACGTGTTTCTAAAAGTATTTATTTTTTTAAATAATCAAGAAAATAAAGAACGCATATGTGTTTTGTAATGTATATGCGTTTTTAAAAAAACACATTCATTTTTAAATTTTTGAATGCCCAACCCACATGCTACCTCGGTTTTAGGCTAAGGAAAGGCTTGGAAATCCGACCCTTAGCCTTGAACCTGCAACTAAAAAACTAAGGTAGATTGAAGAAGAATGTCCAACTTTGGCAATATGGCTGATGGACTTTTTTTTTGAATCAATCTATAAAATTAAAACTCATTAGAGAACACGATGTCTACTTTCCAAATATATAATTTTTATTAAGATTGGATTATGCTTGCTATTTTTTAATTAATTTCTAAACAAACTAATCCTTAAACTTGAAATATAAGGCTTTTTTTGATTTTTAATAACATTTTTTTCGTTAAGTTTCTTGTAAAAAAATTATATGGCATCAAACTTTAGACAATTATCTACACAATGAAAAAAAAAGATTCAAAAAAAGTTTAGTTTAGGTCCAATTATGCTATTTGTACACGTTAATTTTTTAAAACAGTAATTAAGGCCAATAAAAATTCAATAAAAAAAATATTCAACAAAAAATTACAAAAAAAGATTCCACATCAATCTTCATGTTAGCTTTTTTCTCCCAAAAGGAATTAGCAAAATAATTTTATTTGGGTCAAAAGTTGTGTTCGTACACATGCTTGGTATGGTAAAAAAAAGGGACTTTTAAAAAATGGTTTTTATAAATCCCTATCAAAATTTAATTTCTATAATCTGGGTATTTGAATAATTTACATATTTGGAAACTAGATTCAAAATGCTAGATTTCATAGTACTAACTTTTTTAAAGATTCATTGTGTAAGTGCCTCAAATTTTCAGTCCAAGTGTGACAAATTCTGTAAAACAACAAAAATATTTCTACTTTTTGAGCTTTTTGTGTACCCAACTTCTTACTTTTACCTAGCAGGTTGGAATGAGGAACAAATTGGATAGTTTGTGGAAAGCTTTTCTACAAGAAATCCCCCAAATCCAATAAACGAAGAAGCTGAAATTATGTAGTGGTGTAAATACATGGCTAATCTTGGCCATGGCCTTTAAGTCTCACAACTTAATTCAACGGTGGCCCAAATGGTTGGAGCGAGGCCTAACCCATTCACAAATAGAATACCAGGGAGGTCATGGTGGGTTGGCTTTCATCAAAGGCATCCCGATCTCATAATTCAAACACCCAAAGGAGTGGACACAAATTGAGCTATAATGCTACGCCCTGAAATAGTTTCTTCATTTTATGACAACTTGGAGGAGTTGTACAACAAACACAATTATGGGCCCAATAAAATATGGAACTGCGATGAAACAGGTGTGTAGGCTGGCACAAATTGTGCAATGAGAGTTATTGCAAAAACAGGGATCAAATGTGTTCCACAATTAATTTCTAAAAGAAAAGAATGGATCACTGTTCTAGCTTGTGTCACTAATACATTTGACTGCAAAATCCAATGAAACTGTCTGATGAAATATGTAAAATTTGATGTTCGTCGAGTGCTTGTAAAATTTGATGTGTAATTTCCAATTTTTTGAAAGTTTATCCTCGACGTTCGTCAAAATTTTGACAAACCTGGGGTTCGTCGAAATGTCGGCTATCATTTTCGTTGAATTTTCGACAAACATTAAAAATTAAAAAAAAATCAAATTGTGGTCGACATAAAAAAAAGTGAGTTCGCGCTTGATTTATTGCAACAGTGTTTTGCTCTACTTGAGACAGTTTGTGGAGAACTAAGGACGATTTTCTTGGGAAAAATTAGAAAAAATTCAAGAAGATATCACCGGGTTGAGGGTGGTCATTGTCTTTTTGCAGAATTTAGTTGTGAAGTCAGATTTGTAGTTCCAGGTTTGAAAATCATATTTTAAAGCAACATCTCATCAGATTTCATTTTTAGAGGTTAAGGGTTTTGAGAATTTCATGTCCAGATTTTGTTGTGTGGAATCACCATAAGATCACAACCAAGGAACAGATTCTTGTGACTGTAATTATGTGATCCATAACTCTATTGGTCATGTGGCACAGTTGTGCTATAACAAATACAGGATGCATTCATGTGTGACCCAAGTTTAATGTGGCTATGTTGTGATAGAAATGGAGGCACTCATATAATGTAATTAATTCAAGTTGTATAATGTAGGTGTCAATCATCATTGAGTGCATTCAGGTTGTCTCAAGTTTAACAGGTTAGGATGTAATTATAGCATGATCGAAGAGTGATTACCTCTTCCTACAATAAAGAGTCTATAACTTTGGTTGATATGCAGAGTGGTTGTGTTATATCAATTATGTAGTGCATTCAAGCACAACCCATGTTTAATGGCTATTCTAGAGAGTGATCAAGATTTTCTAAACCTTATGAATGTTACTTAAAAGTGTATAGCTTAAACTACAAACCAAGTTTGTTACATACTTGAATGCAATCTTGGGTTACCGCAAACTATAATAATGTGATCTGCTAATAACCAATTTGGAGCGTGAGATAACTAAACACAATCCATTGTATAAGATAGTCAATGATTTTCAATTTGTAGCAAGCTCTAGGCAAAGACAAACAAATACTGAACTACACTAATAATTACAACTTAGATCAGTTCCATATATCCATTGCAGGAGTCAAATTCATAAGCATCTAGAGGTTTATAATAGATTTAATACATCACATATAAGATCCCTGGCAATATTGCATTACAATTTCATCAGATGCATTCTAACCCACGACTACTTATCAAATCCTTATACAACACATATCCGCCTATAATCCCATTCAAACATTTTGATTAATTCCTTGAATTAAAGCTAAAATAGAATCATACACACCACAACAGAGATGGATAAAACAACCCTTAGTTATTTCATTCAAAGTTCAGATATGCATGTACAATGGAGAGACATGAGCTTAAATTTTCATTTCAACTCAAATGCTAGTACTGTTATACAACATTAAATCTCTATGAACTCAAAACATGTTACATAATTACTCAAAACCTAAATTGCATTTCTCTAAAACCATCGGATATGCAGAACATATCTGCTTATAATCTCATTCAAGCATTTTAATTAATTCCATGAATTAAAGCTAAAATAGAATCATACACACTGCAACAGTGAGCTGAATGAAACAACCCTTAGTTATTTTATTCAAAGTTCAAATATGCACATATAATGGAGAGAGACGATCTTGAAATTATCATTTCGATTCAAATGCTAATACTGTTATGCAACATTAAATCCTCATGAACTTAAAACCTATCACAAAGTGACTCAGAACCTAAATTGCATTTCTCTCTAAAACCATTGATCTTTACAATCAGCTCTGCAACTTCACCTAGACTCGATCAAAATTATCTAACTTGCTAGCCTGTACTTCTGGCCTTGAAATCCTTCTTATAGAAAAATGAAGGAGTAAACAAGCTTCGGGCCAGAAAGTACACACGTCACTAGCCGATTAGAGCACCTGATGATATTCCAAAAATCGTTACAACTGCAATCATCCTAGAGCATATTCTCATTCATCATGTCGACGGAGGAAGGTTGATGCAATAACAAGAACCATGTGAAACCCATGCCAAGAAAGCCATCAACACAAAACTGGAATTGTTGTAACTGCAACATCTAATTTGCCACCTGTCGGTAACCCACTCTTTTTACTCATCATCATTCAAATACTTAGCCACCCACCTCTGGTATTTTTCGTCAGTTGGCCAGTCAAAATTAATCACCTCACTTACCTTTGTACTATAAGGCATATACTTTACCACTACCTGATTAGCATCTCTTTCAAAATATTCCAAAAATGAGTCTGTACCAATAATCTTATCCATACAATTCACCAACAAATCATAATCTGAGTCATCACAAATTACTTTAATTTGATTATTTATGACCTTACTCGCTTGATCCTGCCATTGTTGGAGTGTTCTGATTTCCCCCTTCTCATCAATTATATCAGGTAACAGTGTGTTACCCCAATCTTTGAAATTCTTTACCAACTCCCTAATCTTCCTACTTAAATCATCTGGTAAAGTCTGAAAACCTTGCAATGATTTCACTAATATATAAGTAGGCTTCAATGATTGGAGCCTATTATTTACATCAAACTTTGAGGCTTTATTCATAATATCTAGATCATTTTCCCTAGGGATCCAATTTTCAATTATTGGAATCACTAACCCCTAATCCCTATCAATATTCTTGATTGCTTCAAATAGAAAAGAATACAAAGAATGTATAGAGGGAAATTTATTATCTACCCTTTCATTTAAATGCTCCAAAACATTAATAACAATTTATTTTTCTTTTGAAAGAAAACCCTCCTCTTTTACCCTTAATAATGTCTGTAATTCATCAATTTTTTGTATGATTTGCCTCTTTGTTGGATCAACAGAGCACTCTGTTTCTTCATCAATTTGTTCTAGAGGAGGGGTGAGAGTAGGATTTTGAATAGGAGACCTTGGTGTAGAAAGATTTGGAGAAGCAGGAGGCATTGACCCTACTGTGGGAGGTAATGTACTGGTTCCTGGAGCACTAGATGTTTCCCCAATATGTCTATACTTGAACCTTTCCACTTCAGTTTGTAGCTCAACATTCCTCTGTTGCATTTTACTATATTTTTCAATTAAAATGCTATACTTCTCCATTAGACTCTTTTTTTCAGCCTCCTCCCTTTCAACAGTCTTTTGGGCCAACTTGGCCACATTCATAGTTAAATTAGTGGCTTCAGTGGTTGAAGTCTCTGAAGCCCTCTTTATTATTAATCCTCCTTTGTAATTTCGATTAATATCAGCAATGTCTGGCTTTCTTCCTTGTGGAGCCAATGCCCAAATTGCTAAGGTCTCATATTCTTCACTGAAGACGGAGTTTTGCAATGCTACCTTAACTTCTTCAGAATCCTGAAAAGGATTCTTGGACTTCATAATGGCATTGAAAGCCACTGCATCTGCGATGTCCCATTCAGGAAAAATCAAAACACCAGCCTGAATCACAAGTTGTCTCCCTTCTTCAGGAGTGATGTTTTTGAACTCTTCCATTAGTTCATCTTTTACTTCTTCATCATTCTCCTGATCTAACCTATCAGGCCTTAGTTCTCTTCTCTCCTTGCATTTATTTTGATATTCCTCAAATTTCATCCTCCATGCCAATTTCAAGAATACAGGAGTCTTTACAAATGCATTGTCATCTAAGAACTCCTTGCAAGCCTTCATATCCAAATCAGATAGAACCAATTCAGCTGACCTAGGAGGGGAAGGCATACCAATCTGCATGTCCTGATCAGTAACAATAATTTCATCTGTCAGATCTTCAAGTGGGTGATCAGTTCTTTTCCTCTTAGGACGTGGCTCAGATGGTGGTGATGGGGGACTGCGCTCTGGTGAAGACTATAATTCAATGATCTTGACTGCCCCGGGTACTTTGAATTTTGGACTTGGTTGTGGAGGCGCCTTCATGATTTGCTTCCCCTTTCTATCTACTTCTTCCTCATCACTGCTAGTATCCATTTTCCTCCTATAGATGGGCCACCTTTTTGTAGGCCGATATACTGACTTTGTTTCAATTGGCCTATCACTTTGTCCTTGCATATCCAGACTTAGCCTTAAATTTATCCTTTTGGTTGTCAAGGTGTCCATAATCTCCTTGAAGTTTTTCATCAGAAAATCAATTTTCTTATGGTATGGAGTGAATTCCATTAGTGGATCATAATTCGGATCCATTTCATGCACAATATCTAGTAGCTTACTATAAGCTATCCATTTCTCCTTCTTCAATTCCTGCTTATTTAAATCAAATTCATTTATGATCAGGTCCTCAAGGAAATTGAACTCATGTGCAAACTTGCCACCTTTTATTCTTTGTCTGGAAAGAGCAAAGAAACCTTCAGGATCATGTTGTCGCCTTGGACCAAATCTCAAATGGTAATCAACAAAGAATTTATCAAAATGTGTCCAACCTCCCTTTGAAAATGTAAAGTCAGACACTACTATATAATCAGGGAATAATGTTCCCTTCCCCTTTCCAGTAAGGTTGTCTTCATGAATACGACCCATCTACCACATAACTTCTGCAAACCCTAGTCTTGGTGGCACACTGTATGGCAATATGTGAGGGGTTCCTTGAAATCCATATATTCCCAGGATAGTGCTAACTGGATATGGGATAATACCACCCCAGTTATGTAAAACCCTCAATTTTGGTTTCCTCTCCTTTGGCCTAAGGAAATCATGCACTTCCTCAAGGATCCTAGGTACATTTACCATCAATCTAGCCCTTAATCTTAAAGCAAAACAATTATCAAATTGCACATAACTAGTGTTTTCCTTATTACAGGATAGATCTGCAGCCCATATATGTACTGATAATCTTTCTCCATCAACTGATTGCCTTAAGTTCATCTTCTCAGCAAAGAAATTAGCATTCCTAAATAGGAACATATGCATCAACATGGAATACCAAAAGAATTGAGTACTAGTATCACCTTTCTGCAGCTTCGACAGCCCTTCATCTATCCTCTCCACCAAAAAAGAAGCAAAGTCATATGTTACAGAGAAGTTAGGGTGTTGTATTTGCACCCCCATGAACATGTATGCAATTGGCATTACTGCACCAAGACTGAAACCCAAAATCTGACATAGTGAATAGAAAGTAGCCACGAAAGGCTTTGCAAAACAATTTAATCTGAAGGGTTCCTAGTCACTAGGGCTATTGTGAAATTGTGAACCTCCTGCCTTAACCAGATGAGGTGGAAGCAGCTTAACCCTAAAAAGAGATTTCAGTTTTGTATACTCCTACTTCATTTCCTCAAAATTAATAGGAACCAAGTCATCACTCGGCTCACTCAAATCAAAAGTCTATTGGATAACATATCTGTTAATTTCTAATAGAACCCCTCCATCATTATCTCTAATTACCTGTGTGATGGGATCATATCTCATGGCCACTGCCCTAAGTAAGTCCACATCAGGGAACACATTTGGTACAACCAGCTTACCCATGTCATTCATCCATCCATTTGAGAAAGGGTGAGGAAAATTCCTCTGTCCATACCATAATCTGAACATCTCTAAGCTAGTGAGTGGAACCCTAGCATCAACAATGTTGGAACTATTATACACTAACCCCTCCCCTAGCATTTTCCCTCACAATAGCAATACACCGTTCCTTCTATCATTTGTTGACAATGAAAATTGATCTAGGAAATCATCGTACAAGTTTCTTTTCAAATACTCAATGTGGCTAGAGTGTTGCTTGGGTGGCACCATTTTAGACAAACTAGGGCTTCACTACAATTTTACACTTCAAGTGGCTATGACTAAGCAGAGATAGGAAATTATAGAGTAAAAATACCACAATTCCTCACAATTTATGATTAAACTATAGCCCCAACAAAAGATTTTAGTGAGCTCAGTGACACGCATAGCAGACCCCCTTCCCAAATTTAGGTGTAGAATGACTGGGAAACAGAGAAAATAAACTCACAACTTTTTTCGCACAAACTCCAATTTCTGGCTGCAGTTGCTCACAATTTCACCTTTGGCTCTGAAACTATTTTTTACGAAATACTTGGATGCCTTGTGATACAAATAAAGTAAGTAAATTGATTTTATGTTGATCAAATCTTTACAATGATGTCTCATCCGCCATTAAAGCTCACTCGTGGGCTGCACGAATGACTCCAACCACATTTGATACAGATTTAAATTTGAACCGTTGATCCTCCAATTTGATCAAATCATCGACGACCACCTTCAAAACAGGCTGACATAATCGCCAACACGGCAATAAGGGGCCCACCATGCCATAAGCCGCAAATGAAAACCACGTGGCAGTTGCCCGTGATAAAGCAATCCCTCGATTTACCATCGCGGGATGGTGGGAAACCGTTGATCCTTCTCATCAAAGATCTTGCTCCTTCAAAAATGGTCGTCATCCTTTCCGTTAACTGTCGAGCAGCTTTTCCCTCAAAATTATAACATCCGCGTTGAAATAAAGCATGTGCATCTCACAAGAACTTTAGTAATCCGCCCCTTAACACATTTAGAACCGGCTAATGCTTCCTTCACTCTTTAGACCTCATCGGATGAGACACGTGGCAAGCACCCGTGATATCGCGATCCTATAATTCTTGATCGCGGGATGGCGGGCACCGTTGATCTGCAGGAAATAGATCAACGGCAACACTAATTCAACCCTCTACAAAATAAAATCATCGATGGCCACCTTCAAAACAAGCTGACACAATTGCCAACACGAAGATAAGGGGCCCACCTTACCATACACTACCAAGGAAGTCCACGTGGCAGTTGCCCATGGTATCACAATCCTGAAACTTCTGATCACGCGATGGCGGGCAACCGTTGATCCCGAGCATCAATGATCTTGTTCCTTTAACACAGTCACCAACCACGTCATTAGCCTTTGAGCAGCTTTTCCAACAAGATTGTAACATATCCATCAATTTAGAACATGTGCATCTCGAGAACACATTAGTAATCCACCCCTTAATATATTTAAAGTCTGCTAGTGTTTCCTTTACTCTTTAGGCTTCATCGGATGAGAGACGTGGCACCCACCCGTGATTTCGCAATCAACCCAAGCACCATCGCGGGATGGCAGGGAACGGCTTAGATCAAATGGCAGTTGGTCAGCGATAGCACAAATTTGATCCCCTGGATAGGACACGTGGCGCCCACCCGTGATTTTGCGATCCTTCAATTCCCAATCATGGGATGGCGGGCACCATTGATATCTGCATGAAATAGATCAACGGCAACACTAAATCAACCCTTGCAAAATAAAACATTCATTAAAAGGAGAAGTGGGCATTACTAGGCGGACGACAAATAAAAAAATTATATTTATAGAAGAAAAATAAAATAAATTTACAATTTGTTTTATAATTTCACTTTTAACTTTAAATGTATGTTCACTCATTAAGTTGTATTTTTTTTACAATCACATTTTTATTTTAGATGTTTGTTTATAAAATATAAAGATGCATTTAAAATATATTAGAAATATTTTTCTTTATATTATATAGCATTCATAACATTAAATTAACATAGAATAATTTCACAATATCACTTAACCAATCAAGAAAAGTTTAATCATTACTATGCAACATTATTCTCACATCAAACTAACAAATAAACATTGAAAACAAATTTATTTTTTTATATTATAACATTCATAACTTAAACCTTTTATACACAATATCAACATTATTGGCACATCTTTTAAACTGACAAATAAACATTGAAAACACATTTATTTTTTATATTATAACATTCATAACTTAAACCTTTTTATACACAATGCCAAGTTATCTATAAATGGTATAGAGTTTAGATTTGCTATATCTCTCATATATCAACATAGGTAAATTTGAAAATATTTTAAATTATATAATTTCAAAAAAAATTGAATGAATTTATAGAAGATTATTTTGATTAAAGTGATAGATTCTAATCCCAATACTAACATTAATTATAAGTCTAACCATAACCCCAACCCTAAAACTAACACTAATTAACTTAACTTCAAACCTAACTCTAATTTTATATCCAACCCTAAACATAACTATGATTCTAAAACTAACATTAATGAAACCCTAATTGAACCATAACCCTAACCCTAATACTAACCCTTGCCCCAATTGAACCCTAACACTAACCCCAAGCTCTATCATAGAACCTTAATCTTTACCCCCAACCCCAACCCTAATCCTAATTGAATCCTATACCTAATTTTAATTAAAGTCTAACCCTATTTGAACCTTAAACTTAATTGAACTCATGTTTAGGGTTAGGGTTCAATTAAGGTTAGGGTTGAATTATGGTTATGATTAGGGTCAAAATTCAAATAGGATTATGGTTGGAGTATAATTAAGGTTTCTATTCACTTAGGGTTAAGGTTCAATTAGTATTCAATTTCTTAGGGATCAATTAGGGTTATAATTCAATAAGGGTTTAATTAAGGTCAGGGTTAAGGTTAGTCTTAAATTAGGGCTAGGATTGGAGTTAGGGTTCAATTAAGGTAAGGGTTATTGTCTATTTTAGGGTTAGGGTTCAATTAGAGTTCTCTAGGGTTTTGATACAATTAGGGTTAGGTTTCAACAATACCTAGGGTTACAATTACAGTTCAATTAGTGTTAGAGTTAGGGTTATAATATGAGTTCAATCAGGTTAGGGTCAAGGTTTAATTAGTGTTAGAGTTAGGGTTGCAATAATAAAATTTTCCATAATGATATGGAAAGACATTCAATTGGATTCATATACAAATGCACAAATAAGAATTGGTAATTAAGAATTCTCTAGAACTAAAGTTATAACAACAAATACAATCCTTAGCTTAATCATTTTTTCTTTGTTAGGGTTGGGATAAGAATTTAATGGGGCCAACCGAGACTTAGGAAATAAAACCCTGTGGAGGAAATAAAGTATTAAAATCAAAGTTGGATTTTAATTTTATTTCGGTGGCGTAAGCCTAAGCCATTAACTCCAGTGGTCATGTCACCGATGGCTTAGCCAAAGCCTTTCATTAAATACTAACCGTGTAATGTTTAGGTTTTCTAGATTCAAAGATATGGGAGAAGATCTCGATCGTACCCCGCCAACTCAAGGAAAGTTTTATCACATTCAGGGAAAGTTTTATAATCACATTCAAGGAAAGTTTTATCACATCTTCCACAATACCACTGACCATTTTCATTAGTGTTTACCTTTCTTTTTGCAGTGCCTATCTCCAATTTTCAAGGGGCATGTTGTATAACAAAAAAATTCTACCTTAATGAAAGATAAGGTAGCTTTTGGGTAAGTGCACCAAGATGGTTCCCAAAAAGGGGGCTTAAGTGGCCACTCTTTTTCTAAAATCAGGAAATGCTGACCTTGGACGTGAAATTAAGGATAGTTACACTCAAAATTTTGAGATGGAATAAAAACAAGGATCGAAGTGCTTTGAGTCTACTTTCTAAACTACTAATTTATTTTTAAAATGGTTGAGATTAAGGGGTTCAATGGGAGAGAGTGGGAGAGGGAGGAATATAGTGGGAGACAGGGAGAGAGAGAGTGGGAGAGGGTTGGAGAGAGTTCGAAAGAGTGGGAGAGTGGGAGAGAGGGTGGGTGAGAGTGAGTGAGTGGGA
>VDFB02373365.1:323544803-323683744 GCA_007258455.2 Sequoia sempervirens
AAAGGAACATTAGAAACTATATTGTTAACTGTGAGCCAAGGGCATGCATGGCAATCCAAGAGCATGCTTGGATGACCAAAGAATTATTTGTGGAATGGTTAAAACACTTTGCAAGAAATGTCCCAGGAGGGGTGTCACCAACAAATAGATATTTTCTCATCTTTGACGGTTATAGTTCATGTGGCATTCAAAATAATTGAAAAAGAAAAGACTATGGGAATAGATTTTCTCAACTTCCAACACATTGCAACCAAAAATTGCAGCCCCTTGATGTTAGTGTGTTCTCACCATTCAAAAACTACTTCAAACAACATAGGAGTATATAGCTCTTTGCAAATCCTCAACTTGACATTGAAAGGGGAGAGTTGGCAACACTTTCCAACAAAGCTTTTGCACAAGCTTTGACTCCTAATAACATTGCAAGTGGTTTTAGAAGAACGAGAATTTTTCCATTAGATCGACATGCACTTGACTTAGATATGGGGCCAAGCCAAGCTTTCCTTGTTGAAGACGAAGGAACTACATTGGGAGCAGAAACAAAGGGTGATACAGCTGATGATGAGGCATAGTTCGTGGTAGCGAAGACTTGCTTGAGGATAACTTAGGTTGGAATGAGGAACAAACTGGACTGTTTGTGGAAATCTTTTCTACAAGCAATCCCCCAAATCCAACAAATGAAGAAGGATATTGCCCAAAAAACATTGAGGCAGCAGAAATTGAATAAGAACCAACATTTCAAACATGTAATCAGGCAGCTAAAAATGAAGAGAGTCTCAATCTTCCATCTGAATTTCAAGATGCAACTTTGAACCTAGGGGTGCATCTGAATCTCAGTCAAGTGGATGAAGGGTTGTCCATGCCATCACTACCAGATGTTGATCTTGAAGAAGTCATCCATTACTTCACGACTAGGAGAAATTGGGAGGTTGAAAATGATGAAGCAGATGGAGTCAAAGGTAATGACTTAAGCAACAAAGAAGCCGACTATGTGCCATGCACACAAGTCAATGACTAGCAACTAGCAGGAAGGAGAAGCACTTTTTTGCAACTCCCAATGCAAAGGGTTCACTAATCATCTAATAGAGGTCGCAATGGGGTGCTACGCCTAAGTACGCAATCTCAAATTTTAACATTGGATGATTTTTTTAATTTGTTGAATTAACAAGAGGCACAAAAACTAAGAAACCAAGAATTGTCGCAAAGGAAAAGGGAGAAAATGGTTGAAAAGAAGGCAAAAAGAGAAGCAATTATGCACAAAGGGAGGAAAAGAGATTGGAGCATGCTGCAAAAAAATAGAAAATTGCATAGGAGAAGCTGAGACAATGACATCAAAAGGAGTTTGAAAGGGAGAAAACAAAGATTACTCGACTATTGAAGGAAAACCAAAAGCAAGCGGAAAGAGCAGAAAGAAACAAAAGTAAGAGTACTCCTACAACTCCTCTTCCAATTCAACATCCAATTTTAAGGGACATGATTAACATTTTTTCTCCAGCCTTTGCTGCTCTTAGCAGCCTAGAAAACGGGTCTTCTGAAGGCTACTCTCAATAGTTATAGCTCAGTCTAGAGGAAAATCAAGCATTGCTTGCTTATATAGCAAGTGCCATATAGAACAATCTATAGTCCTTAACATCTTCTCTTGTTGATGCAAAGTCAGTTGACCCCGAAGGACACACCCCTTCTTAATCAGATCTATGGATGTCTAATTAGGATTTTTTGTTGTGAACTTTTTGACCTCAAAGTGTGCTAGTGTTTTTTTCGTAAAACTGAATGCTAGTCTATTGTATTGGACAGCCAAAGGATACTAGTCTATTGTATAGGATAGCCAAAGGATACTAGTGTCTATTTTTGTAAAACTGAATGGTAGTTTGTTGTGAACTTATCTACTTTGATGTGTGCCAGTGTGGTTTTTTGTAAAACTAAAGACTCCTTGTCTTCTTTCCAACTTTGTCTTAATCATGTTTATGTTGTACAATAAATTTGATTTTAGCCTAGGCGTGTTTTGGGAACTGTGCAGGTTAATGATCTATGCTTTTTGTGATTCGAAATCAATTTTGTGTTGGTTGTATTCATCTATCACTTTGTTGGATATGTTTTTTTTATATTCATCTAACTAACATTGTTGAAAATTTAAATGTACATTAAGAAATGTATGTAATTGAAATTTAGAAAATTATGTACATATATATATACACACACACATACAACTATGTATATGCATACATGTATATGTATGCATATATATAGTTGTGTGTGTGTATATATATATACACACAACTAAGTATATGCATACATATATATAACTATACATCTATATACAACATATCCATAAATTGTAAGTGTAAGTGGAAGTGGAAATCAATCTAATTGTAAATTGTATGTGTAAGTTTACAATGAATAAGAAAAATGATCATAAATGAACACAATGTCTATCGGGTCACAACCAAAGTAAAGTCTTGAAAGAGTTTACCTGAAATGTCATCTTGCAATTTGACATGCTCTTTACAACCTCCCTAGTTGTGTATACATACATACATATATATAAATATATATAGGTATGTATGCATGTATGTATGTATGTACAAACATACATACATACATACATATGTATATATACATACATACATACATGCATGTATGTATGTATATATATACATACATATATATGCATACATATATCTATACATTTATATGCAGCATATCCATAAATTAATCTATTTGAAATTATAAAATTTTCAACACCTACACTTAGAAATTAATCTAATTGTAAATTGTAAATGTAAGTTTACAATGAATAAGAAAAATGAACATTATAATAATTGAACACAATGTCTGCCGAGTCACAGCCAAAGTAAAGTCTTGAAAGACTTTACCTAAAATGCCACCTTGCAATTTGACATGCTCTTTACAACCTCCTAGCCATTTGGCATGCCTGCCACAACAAACAAAAATGGATAATAGTTATTGAAATAAATAAAAAGACATACTAGTCAGTGAACAATAAAGAACAATAATTGAAACTTAGAGCCATATGAACAAAAAATCCTTAATTATTTGGTGTGTTAACAAACACATTTACCAAATTGCCCACCGTGAGCATTGTTGCACCACCTCTCCTTGTTCTCCCGTGCCTACAAAAAAATATTTACAACCATGGGTAGTAACAACCGAAGCTAGTAACATGCAAACATCATACAACCTTTCAAATAATGCATGCACAACATCACATAATTAATCAAGTTCAACATATTAAAAGTTCCATATGGAAAACATAAATATATGTAAAAACATATAAATGTTAATAGAATTGTATACCAAGATTTATTCAACTTATATTCAATGTTTCTCATCACCTTTGGATATATGAGGAATGTGCAAAGGATGCCATTCAATGGTTTGTAGTATGGAGAGGATATTACCAAAGGAGAATAATTGTGAATGTCATTGGTTGTTTTCCCTCTTATTTAGAAATTTGAATCTGACAATTGAATGCATTCAATTTGATTGTTGTGTTTCAAATTTGAATTTGTAGTTGCCAGTTACATAGGTTTTTATAGATGATATGACTGAATTCTGAATTATATTTGGATTCAATGTTTATTTGGGGAGCCTTATATATCTGTGATTTTTTGCATGTTTGTATGCATGCATATAGTCATAGAAACATAAGCATACATGCAAACATTCATAGAAACATAAGCATACATGCATGTATTCATATAAGCATATACCTACATATACATTGTAGAAAATCACTAATATACATTGCAAAACAAAAAAAACACCTAAATGTGTCACTATTAACATTTAATTAAAACTATTTTATCATTCAAATATGCTCAAGCATTAATGGGTCTAATTCACATTAGCACCTTATAAAATTATTTTGGTGCCCATTAAAAATAACTCCTACACACTAATCGCCAAACATTAGCACTGGACACCAAACACATTACACCCCAATTAGATTTCATTTCAGTTATGGTCAATGCATATGACTAATAATTTTTTTGGGTATCCCATTCTTTTCCATCATTTTACTGCGCTCTCTCTTTGGAAGGTTCTCACGGCGATGGAAGGTATATATATACATAAATATACATATATATGTGTGTGTGTGTGTGTATGTATGTATGTATGTATATATGTATGTATGTATGTATGTGCATACATACATGCATACACACACACATATATATAACACGTGTGTATACATACATATATAATTTAATTGCATCATAATAAGAATTAGGAGTACCATTGTTTTCACTTTGAAAGGAGAATGATGTTTGTTGTTACCTCACACCATGAACACACAACTTATTGAATTTGTAAATGAATGTGTACAATGTGGGAAAAAAACCAACATCGTGACCCGACAAAATCAAACAACACATGGTGAAAAGGCATTGAATAGGATTGATTTGTTTCATATAAACAAGTAGTAATAATTTTTCAATCAGCGAATAAACCCTTCATGGGTCCTGAAAGATGCAGAAGAAAATGATTAACTAGTACCATTGTTTGCATATTGAAAGGATGGGAAAAGGATACACGCATATATATCGATTTGCTAAATAAACAAGAGACAAGAGACACACATTCATTTACAAATTGAAACATGCAACTTATTGAATTTGTAAATGAGTGTGTACGATGTTATATATATAGCATTGTACACATTCATTAGGAAACTAAACTATGATATATAACTCTCTTGGCTTGCAGTGCATGTCGTCAGAAGTATTCTAGAAACCATGGCAAATATCATGACTGGTGATTTCTTGGCAAATTCCATGAATTTTAAAGTCATGGCAAATGCCATGATTTCTATAACACTTTACTGCATTCTCTATAGGCCAAAATAGCTCCTCTATTTCTTCATCCTGGAAAAATTAGATGCATATCTTGTTAATCTATTTACCTTTCCCCTGGCATTTTGTATGTTGAACAATGGGTTTTAGTTACAAATTCAAACACACAACTTATTGAATTTGCAAATGAATGTGTACAATATTATATATATAACATTGTACACATTCATTTGCAAATCCAATAAGCTTTGTTATATATAACTAACATTGTACACATTCATTTGCAAATTCAATAAGTTGTGTTATATATAACTAACATTGTACACATTCATTTACAAATTCAATAATATGCAGAAGAAAATGATTAACCAGTACCATTGTTTGCATTTTGAAAGGATAGGCAAAGGATACACACATATATATCGATTTATTAAATGAACAAGAGACAAGAGACATAGAATTTGTAAATGAATGTGTACAATCTTTTATATATATATATATATATATATATATATATATATATATATATATATATAAAACATTGTACACATTCATTTACAAATTCAAACACACAACTTATTGAATTTGCAAATGAATGTGTACAATGTTATATATATAAAACATTGTACACATTCATTTGCAATTTCAATAAGTTGTGTTATATATATATATACACATTGCAATTCATTTAAAAACACATAAATTTGTTAATAATATGTACTTATTGTTATATATATATATATATTTAGATTATAAGATTATACACATTCATTTACAATTGTTAAATGAATGTTTAAGAGAAAAAATTAAGGAGTATGTACAGATCAAAAAGGAATTCATATGACAATAATTAAATCAATTTTGTGAATAGCATTACAAGAGATAAACATACCAGTAATGATTCTATGAAGAGAAGAAAATGAATAAGAAGCAACAATTTTGTATGGTAAGGAGCAACAATTTATACTATGAAAAGCACATTAGGAAACTAAACTATATATATATTTAACATTGTACACATTCATTTAGAAATTCAATAAGTTGTGTGTTTAATAATTAAAGAACTACAAATTGCATACAATGATGAGATTTTCAATTTACAATGAGGATGTTGAAAGAATTGTTGCAAAACTTAGGAGAATTTGGTTTGCAGATCTTATAGAATGTTTAGATTTTTGTAAATTACCCTTTTCTGTACAAAATGGGCAAGTGTTTACAGTGTACAAGCTCAAGATAAAGCTTTTTTCCCAACATATTATCCACCATTTTTAGGTGTAACGGTTAAGAAGTGTGAATTTCTTTCATAGTCATACAAAATATATATAACTAACATCGTACGCATTCATTTACAAATTGAATAAGTTGTGTGTTTATATATACATACATACAAATATATATACACACACATATATATATACAGACACATATATGTACAGAATATATATATACACATACAAACACACACACACACACACACATATATATATATGTGTGTATGTATATATATGTATGTATATGTATATATATGTATATGTATATAAATATATATATATATATGAGAGTGTTTGTGTGTGTATATATACACAGACATACACAGTCATATATAGACATATATACATATATAATGAAAATGAAAGCTGGGAGAACCAAAAATATTAAATGAACACACAAATTTTTGAATTTGTAAATGGCGTTTGTAAGGAAAAACTCGTCACCAAAAAGGACCTTCATTTACTTATAAAGTAAAGTAAAAAGACAGTGCATAAATATAAATGTTAAATGCACAACTCATGAAAATAACTATAAATAGAATGTACAAAGCACATTGTATAGTAAATGAAAGAAGTTGTGCTATATTCAATAGCGATAGGATATTAATTTTTGCAGAGGTAGATCAATTACAGACTTGGGTTTTTAGAAATGTGCACAAGAAATTAACCAAGGGTTTCATAATAATAATTCTTCACTCACAAGAATACAGAAATGCATTTTTCAGATATATGTCAAATATTCTAGGCAAGGGTTTCATGAGATTAATTCCTTAAGCACACGAATTTGAAAAAAACCAAGCAAGGGTTTTCACAAATATGGCATATTTTAAATGGGCTTGCCAATTTATGCCCATAGTGACATGGGTTTTTTATAAAAAGGTCCAAGCAGACCAAAAAATCTTTTTTTGCAGACATGTGGTCAAATCCATGAAATTCCTCATCATTTTTGGAGATAAAATCATGAGACAATTGACTTTACCAAGCCGTATTTAATCATTTAACCCCAAAAAAACCCGTATTTGAAAAAACCAAAGCAAGGGTTTTCACAAAAATGGTGTATAATAAATGGGCTTGCTAATTTATGCCCATATTCACATGGGTTTTTTATAAAAAGGTCGATGTAGACCAAAAAATTATTTTTTGTAAACATGTGGTCAAACCCACGAAATTCCTCTATCATTTCTATAGACAAAATCATGAAACAATCGACTTTACCAGGTCGTCGACGTGCTAAAACAGGGAGAGGAAATCATTTAACCCAAAAAAACCCATGTAAAACACCAACACCATGACCTGACAAAATCAAACAACTCATGGCGAAAAGATGTTTGAGAGGAATGATTTATTTCATAAACAAGCAGTAATAATTTTTCAATCATCGACTAAACCCTTCACGGGTCATGAAAGATGCAGAAGAAAATGATTAACCAGTACCATTGTTTGCATTTTCAAAGGAGAATGATGTTTGTTGTTACCTCAATGTGCGCAAACCAGCAGGAGTCGTGGAGAGTCGTCGAAGTTTGCATTCGCTTCCATCACCGAGAACCTTCCAGAGAGATAGCGCGGTAAAATGAGAGAAAATAATGGGATACCAAAAAAAAAACATTAGTCATATGCATTAATCAAACCCCAAATGAAGTTTAATAGGGGTGTAATGTGTTTGGTGCCCAGTGCTAATGTTAGGCGATTAATGTGTAGGAGTGGTTTTTAATGGGCGCCAAAATGATTTTATAAAGTGCTAATGTGAATTAGACCCATTGACTTTTGAGCAGATTTGAATGATAAAATAGTTTTAATTAAATGTCACATTTAGGTGTTTTTGAAAAAAAAATTGGTGGTTATAGCAGGCGGATACTGGGACGTTAGGTGGCGGCGAGCGAATGACACCTCTAAAAAGTGACTTTTTGACCCCCGTGTGCATATCCAATGCTTTTGCACTCGACTGAATTGCCCACAAGCCAAAACCTTAGTTATAAGCACTTAACTCGTGAGAGAAAAAACTTATAAATTTTTTTTTCGATTCAATGTACTATTTGAATTCTACAGTTGCGCGAAGTTAGCCTTGGCAGATAATGTGTCTTCTCCCCTAGAGTTAATGAGATATTAGTACCACAAATTAAATATTTTGTACTTTAATCAACAAATAATGACAAGTTGAAAGAAGATCTACTTCAACCCATAATTAAATTTGAGTTAAAAATTTAAGTATCAAAACTACAATTACAATTTAAAACCACAGTTATAAATTCAATAGTAAATTTGAATTAAATATTTAAAAATCAAAACTATAATTACAAGTGTGAATTCCACCTACATCAAGAAATGAAAAATCTACAACTTAAATTTGAATCATTAGAATGCATTTAATTAAACTCAGTCAAAGCTCTAGATAATTTCCAACTTTAAGCTGAAAACGCCCCACTTGTACGCGAGCCATTGTCCGAGACAAACATGTTCAGTGGAACTTTAAAAGTGAAGTGACCGTATGCGCTTTGATTTTCATGGGAAGTTTTCATATGCCCGCAAGGTATCTATGCATGTGGGGAACTTTCTTCTTACATGTCTGCAGAAATGAAAGCACAGGGCATTGAAAACAGAAGGAAGATTCGGGAAAAAAGCTGTGAAGTTATCTAAGGAGGAGTAGAGGAGGAAGATGAGAAGAGGGTCAATGGGTATCAGTCTTTGTGGGTGAAGACAAGTATGTCTGAAACCAAACTAATATTGAGTAGCGTGTTACTTGCCTTCCAATTCTGTCTGGGGTGTTGGCAGATTATGAAACTAACGCCATTGGGGGCCTTCATAAACTGTATGGTGCTCTCATGGATGAGCATGCTACCCTGTGGGATAGGCTCCCGCCTCTCCCAAGATTATGCCCGACTGAAGGGATTCCCCACTAATATCTTCGTTTTCAAAGAAGGACCTTGCTATGTCACCAAGCCAGCAGAACAGTCTACCGTGACCAAGCTCGTTTGTGATGAAAAATCTGAGGTCACAATATCAGATAAGAGATCTGAGATCACAATATCTTACTTGGGAGAGAATTTTCTTCTAGAGCGAAGCAATGACAGCAGGTTGTTTCTCAACAAAAAAATGTCCTATTATATAACGGATCTAATTTGGGATTCTCTGCTTGAGATGGGAAAAGTAGCCTCTGGAAGTGTGTTTGTGAAAGGGCATAAAGAATTCATATGGGACGGTGTGATCACAGGCGGGGTGATGAGCATTTATGAGGTGTTGGATTTTTTGATTCTTGAAAAGCACATCTTCACACTATTAGGCACCAAGATTTGGGTTCTCCCTGTTAATTTGTCGATTTCGGAGGAAAAGTTATTGAAATTTTTCAATTTGGTGGGGATATCACTCCAATCGAAGCATCATGTCCACTGGCTTGTTCCTACTTTGCTGAGTCTTACAGCTGCGGTATTGGAGTTCAGCACGTATTTGAGGGTATGGCTCTATACCCACATAAACATTATTTTCTGTCTTTCGGTGCAGCTCATTTGTGACCGCCTTCCTCTCGAAATAAGGGCGGCGGTATACACTTTAGGACGAGGGGTGGAGAACCTGAGGCCCTCCAATGACTTGAGATGGAGAGTGGTTAGAGGAGAGATATGCGTAGTCATTGGTGGAGGTGCAAAATCCCACCACCAATCTGCAACTTTGTTTGAACCTGACCTTCCCCTGGAAGAAGGGCAAGGGATTATGGATTTTGACCGTCAGTGTGGCCCCATTAAATTGCACTCCAAATTTGATGAAAGCACAGGAAAATGCGAGACAGAGCTTAAATACAAAGGTCCCATATGGTATCGTGTTGAGCTGGAGTGTACGAAGGATGAGTATCTGAAGCTGGTCACATTCCTTTCGTGCATGGCAAGGAATAGATGTGGATCGCTGAAATCTTGTGGACCTGGCAACAGGGTTCTTGTTCGCAGGTTCACCGAGTCCGTTCTCCACTATGCACAAACTGGGTTTCCAGTGGTTTACGTACTGAAATTAAGTAATGTAGTTGTCAAGTGATGGAAGACCCACTGCCAAAACTGCGTTAAACAGTTAATACATTGTCCTTAATTTGAGTACTTACTGAAGTAACAAGGAAACTGAGGGCTTTTTTCTTTCAAACGCTGAGCACCTCAGTTCCTCCTTGCTCGTATGATAATTAATAAAAATAAACGGTCGTGTTGTACTGTATTTCTCGATCTTTATATTTGATCTGTATTATTTTGCTTGAACAGAAAAACTTTTTTAGCATTTTTGTTGGGATGAGAATCAGAATGAGATTCTATAATCCTCGGATTAAAGCATTTGATATCATGATCACAGGTGTTACGAACTACTAGTTGGAGATTTACTACTACTTTTTTGTCGTAGAAGAGGTGATTTTTTCTCAATCTAAAATGTTTTTTAAGGCCACTCGCTAAACCTAACTCAATATATTTAGAGGGCATTTTATATTGTTTTTCCAATCTATCTACTTAGAAGATACCAATTAGTTGTAATTTTTCAATCGTTAAAGTTCTTCAACTAGTATGAGTGAAAATTAAGAGTTCTGTTGTTTGAAATTCGTCGTTTTAATTATATATAAATTTATTTTAAAATAGAAAAAGTATGTTTTGATCATGAAAATGGATTTATTTTATGGTAAGGGAAAGGGGTCCATAGTGGGTAGGGGTCCAATGGTGGGTATAGAACTAGGCCTAAGTGGGCCCTATATTAGGTAGGCTTAATATCCAATAAACTTACACTTAATATCGAATTTCATAACACTTTTATCTATAAAGTACACAAATTGACAAATCATGTGATGCCACATTAGCGCACCAATAATACATGACTTAGTGACCCACTATCGATCTCACCTTTTTTTTTGGGCCTTTTTGGATACCTTGACAAAAAGTACGCTGATGTGGCATCATATTTGATGATATGGCCTTGAAACCAATTTTTATAACAGGGGACCTACCAAATAAGCTATTGTACAAATTTGGGAGTGATTAGAAATTTTCACATAGGATTTTGAGAAGCGCAAAGTTAGGGTGGCCCACTATAGGCCCCTCTCCTTATATGGGACTATCTTGTGTTTCATGCAAGATGCATCTAATTTTATTATAAACAAGGCCTACATATCCCAAATCTTTCAAGAGTACAAATTCTCCACCATTAAAATAATTAAAGTAAATAATTTTAAAAAAATAACTAATGAACAAATTCATTTATAAAAGTGTTTAATTTATTTTTTATAATTATTAAAAGGAATAAATGTGAACACCCTTGTTGTATAAAAAATTAAAAATTAAAAAATTAAAAACATAAAGTTAGACCTAAACAATTTTAACATTTGAAGAATTTATTGAAATGCTACCCTTAACTTGTTTTGTCAAATGCATATGCTTTATTAATCAACAAATTATGTATAACATCAACCAAATGTATACAATTAGCATCACTAGATAAGTGTTCAAGAATAGAAGATATTAAATGTTTAAAAAGAAAAAGTATATTAAATGAAATATTAAAAATATAAAGTTAGACCTAGACAATTTAACATTTGGCGAACTTGTTGAAACGCTATCCTTAACTAGAAAATTTAAGCATTTGATTGTTCTTTTTATTTACATATAAATTTAATAAATAAATCGTTTATTCTAAAATAGAAAAAAAATCTTTGGTTATTAAATTAATTATTTAAAAAATAATAATTTGTGAATTTTTTTTTTCTAAAAATAAAAATTGTAATCATAAAATGTTTTAAAAGAAAAATTATATTAAATGAAAAAGTTAAAAATTAAAAATTAAAAGCTAGACCAAAACAATTTTAATTGAAGAACTTATCGAAATGCTACTCTTAACTAACTAGCACTTGCACCTAAAGGAGGTTAAAGGATTATGCCGATAGAAAGTATATATATGCTAAAATAGTAGAGAGTATGTGTCAAACAATTAATAGTAATAAGTGTTATACAATTAATAATAAGTGTAAAATAATGGAATGAAATAAACTTAGACAAATCTAGATTTTTTCTTTAAAGAAATTAGATATTATCTGATTTTGAAATATTTGCATGCATTTAAAACATAAAGCAATGCCAATGAAAAAGAAAAGTTGTCATCAAATTGGCAAAAACACTCTAAATGGAAATAGAATGTTCTCATCCAATTGGAAAATAAATATTTATCTAGCTTTTACATGATAAGTGAGATTTTGGAGGCTTTCATCTAATATTTTGGAAGCTTTTACCATTTATTTACCATTAAACAAGAGCTAATTTACTATTAAACCACAACGAAAACTTTTTTTTCGATGACTCAAGAGTTGCTTGCAGATGTGAGACTTGTTTCAAGCTCAAATCTCACACTATATGTAGCCTATCAGCTAATTAAAGATTCGTATTTCCCATTTTCTTCCTCTACCCTAGCACAGTGGTAGTAGATTTAGTTTTTAATCAACAAACCTCATCATTTATAACAAGGCAACATAATGATGTTTTAAACAAAAAATTCCATGCACCTTTTTTTTTGTACAAAGGCTAGAAATCATTTTTGACTAGTAAGGATGAGATTCATTATGTAAGATATTATAGATACTTTTCATTCATGGATCCTCGTAGAATGTAATAAGTTGACTTAAATTCACTTTCACTTTGTTTGAACAAACTATAACCACAATGATCTCACAACACAAACATTATGTCTCATAATTGATCAAGTTGGACACCACTTGAGATGGTTAGTCTAGAATATACTTTCAACACAAGAGAAAGGTTCCAAATATTTTTATGTCCATACTTGAATTCCATTTGTGGGAAGATATTTGTAATGTTAATGGACTATCTATTAAAATTGGATTATGTTAAATATTTCTATTTGTATAAAATATACAATTAGTATATAACTAAAATTATGAAGATTTAAAAGTTAATTTTAAAAACTCACAATTAGAAGTATTTGTGATTATTATGATTGAAATTAGCATGTAATTAGACTTAGAAATTTTGTTGCATTAAATGCATGAACTAAAAGCTACAAAGTAGGTGCATGTAGATGAAAAAAGAGCATGTATGAAGGGATGCATAGTTTATATTGTGCAAGTTCCTAATTTGTTCATAATTACCATTCATGGTACTAGAATTGTAGGGTTTATTTTTCTTAACAAGCATATTTGAAATATTTTGAAGCTACAAGGGCATATAGATAGAGTAGATGATATAAAAAAATCATACATTCTTGTAGAGAAGTTCAACAATTAAGACTTTAATCTGTGGAAGTTTAGAATGAAGATTTTTTTACAAAACAAGGACCTATTTAGTATAGTTGATGGAAAATAAGAAAATTGTGTATAAGATGTTTATTCTATTTGCAAGTGGAAGACAAGAGATGCTAAGGCTCACTCCTAGATACTATTAAATTTAAGTGATAATGTGATTCTACATGTTAGTGAATTAAAATAAGGAAATCTTTGAATCAATTGACTCAAATGTGTGAATAAAAAGATTTCAATAGTAAACTATATCTTTAAAATAAAAAAATTCAATTGAAAATTTGTGAATTGTATATTACTACATAATATATGAATTAATTTAAGTCTCTCAAAAATTAGTTGGTAACATGGTGGTCATTAATTTTAGTAGATGTAGTGATAACACTTTTTTGATCTTGCCAAAGTCCCATTCAAGATTGGTAGCAAATCTTAGCACTTAAGCCAATAAGATAAATTTGTAAAATATATTTTTTAGTAGAGTGGACAATCAAAGTAAATAAGGTACCTTTGGGCTTTAGTTATTCTACTCTTGAATCTTAGTGCATCGATACTTCTGGTGCTAGTGCCTCTTTTGGTGTCATTGTCAGAGCTTCTAGTGGTGTTGGTGCTAAGGATCCACTAGTGTGGGTGCTAGTGGTCATGTCAATAGTTCAGTTGGTCATATCTTGTCTAATGATTTGTTCCTCAATGCTCTTTTACAAACATGGGGTGCATGCAAAATTAGATAGTAAATTTGACTAGCTCCCCCTAGCCTATGCTTCAACCTTTTTCTTGTTGTAGTCCTCTTTCCATTTCCATTTCAAGCACTCCTATCCCTCAAATTGTGGAGATACCAAAATTCAAAAAATCTAATGGCCATGGGGATCTGTGGACACATGTCTCATCTTTCAATGCGCTATGTACAAATTTCTTACATAATGATGCTTTGTTGGCAAAGTTATTCCCACATTCTCTCAAGGACACTTCCTTGGAATGGTATTGTGCCTTGCCTGACAATTCCATTTTCTCTTTTGACTAGCTAGTCAACCAATTTCTCCAGCAGTTTCAAACAAACATTGGGTCGAAGATCACTTTCAATGATATCATCCAATGCAAGCAGGAAACCCATGAGAAATTAACCAATTTCATAGCTTGGTAACAGGATATTTTTTGCTTAAATTTCCTATCCTTTTCCTAACTTTGATGTTCAAAAAGTGCTTATTGGGAACTTGCAGCCTATGCTACTATAAAAGTTTATTTTAATGAAATATCCTTCTTTTGCACATGGGTATTGCCACAATAGTGGTTTACACTTTCTGGGAGATCCTGATTTTTGTTGAAATCACATATTTTTAGAAAATATAATGATTTAAGCCTTGAAAAGTTCCATTTAAAGGATTTCAATTGAAGAGGGTTTGATCAAACCACCTTAGACTAATTCCCCTTGGATAGAACGCCGCTAGTTTTAAACCATACCTATAACAGAGTCTCTTTTACACCTATCAAAATGTTGATAAAAAACCACTTTTGATTTACCTTTTGGGGGATCAAATGAATTCATTTTTTTAAAAAAAAAATTGTAAGTATGTAGTCCTTATTATAAGCTTCCAAAAAAGTATAATTTTCATTAAAATTAATTTGATCATTATATTTATTTTTATTTCTTGTGAATTCAAGTTTTTCACTGAAAATCAAGCTCTCTGTTCTGCACATGTGGAAAAATAGAAGATTATCAAAAAAAAATTGAAAAATATGAGTGCAGTAGATATTGAACTCCTTGATCCAAAAAAAAACAAAATAATTTTGATACATATGTAAAAAAAGTTGTGTTATACGGTCTGCCTATGTCTGAATTATAATTGGTTGGACTTCAAAACTTGATTAAGGAAAATATATTCAATAAAACACCATGAAACCAATTGGAAGCAGTAGATATCATAGTTAAAAATCTAAATTCAAAAAAATTAGAATGTTATCCTTCATGGAAAAAAGTCATGTGTTATACGGTGAGTGTCACTCCTTAAAAATGGTGTTTATTGAAAAAATCTATTTTTTGACCTTGGAGATGGAAAAAGAAGTGCAATCTGATTCCAAATTTTTTTAAAAAAATAAATTAGAATCTATAGAAAAAATGTCACAAATCACTAGTTTGCATCATCTTCAAATTTCCTCGCGGTTTAGCCGCTATAGGTGTCTGAAAGTGAAGATTTAGTTAGAAAAAATTAGTTCAGTGTCCAGTTTGGCCAAAAATTGTAAACCAGTATTGTGGGATCACCCACATTTGTGTCCTACTTTGAGAGAGTACCATCAAATGGTTGTCCACTACGGGGATTCATCCTCGTGCTCTTGCTAGGATGGCTAGTAAGTTGTGTTAATCATGAGAAAGAACAAGGTCGTGGAAAACATGGTCTATGTTCCATTAGACAAAAAATAATACAAGACATAATAGAAATTTTACCAAATTATTAGAATCATATAACAGTGTCCTATAAAAATTATTAAAATATAAAGTAATAACATTTCTTGAGATTCAACCACTGTTTGATTCGTATCCTCAATGGTACAACTCTTAAATTTTTTGTCATTTTTATCAAGTTGTTGGATATGATACCAAAAGATGTGTGTGCCTATGTCATGTGATTTAGGATTGCATCAATGATGGGACTATCCACCTCACTGGTAGATCAAATGAATGTGAAGATGGAATTCTTCCATGGTGACTTATACAAGGAAATATATATGGAAGAACCTAATGGATTCAAAGTGAAAGGTAAAAAGAAACTCATTTATAAGTTGTAAAATCCATTATATACATTAAGGTTTAATTCTCACAAATGTGAAACCAAAAGTTTGACCATATGTATTAGAATTGAGTTTTGCTCTAGAAGTAATAATGATCATTGTATTTATTACAAGTAGGTAAATGATCAAAATTTGATTGTTTCTTATTTATTGATGTTGAACATTAGAAATAATAAGGCATTAATTCAAAAACTTAAATCTCAATTATCTAGTAAGTTTGAAATGAAGACTTAGGTGTTGCTAGATACATACTTAGTATGGAGATATACAATGATAGGGGAGACAAAACTATGGGTAAACCAAAAAGGATATCTTGAAAATATTTTGTAGAGGTCTAGATTATAGAAAAATATTTAATAGTAAGTACAACCCTACTAGTTGGCATAGAGTTTAGTTTGAAATAATATCATAAATATATATAGAAAATTTGAAGGACATGAGGAATGTTCCATTTTTTATTGTGGTAGGAAGTCTTGTGTATGTGATGGTCTGAATAAGAAGAGACATTACCCAAGAAATGAGAGTCATACATAGGTTCATGACTATGTTGGATAATTTCCATTAGGCATAGTTGAAGAGAGCATTCAAGTACTTGAGAAGAACACTAAGTTACAATTTGAATTATTATGGTACTAATGATGTAAATAGAGTTTTGAGAATATAAGGATTTGTAGATTTTAATTCAGTTAGGGATATATAGATAACTAGAGATTGACCTATCATTATTATTTTATTCTATTTGGTAGAGAAATTAGTTGGATGAGTAAGAGTTGTAAATAGTTACACTATCTATAACTAAGGAAAATATATGGCTACAATGCATGCTTTTAAGGAAGGAATATTATTAAAGAGATTATGTAATTTAGTTACATTAGTTTTAATCATCAAATAATGGTGAATTATGATTCATAAATTGTGACTTGTTTGGCAAGAAATCATGTATATATCATCCTAGAACCAAGAACATTGACACACAATATTATTTTTAGAGAGATGGTTGAGACTTGAGGAAAGTTTAGATGGAGAAGGTTGAAACCCAAGTAAAGCTATGATTTTTTTAGCAAACTTGGAAAGTACTAAAAATTTCTTGTGATGTAGTGATGAGATGGGATTTTCACATTCCTAAATGAAAAATTAATTTCTAGGGTTGTATACCACTCTCTTGCAATAAATTTCAAGTGAGAGAATGTTGGGATTTGGATGATATTCTCTTCTAGAGAGTTCCTAAAATAAGAGTTTTACTCTTATTTTAAAATGAAATGTGGTAAGATATAGTGAATTTTAGATGTTGTGGTACACTATGCATGTTGGTTTATATACATGATGTTGTAACAACCACAATTCATTTGGAGTTTAAACCATAATTATATATGGAATATAGTTTTACTAGGAGTCTGAATAGAAATGTAGGAAAACTTGTGTTAGGGTTGGATTTCATGTAATACTATCTTGGATCATGATAGTATTATGAAAGATAGCATTACCATAAATATTTAAAATTTATGAGATGTTTATGTGTGCTCTTGCAAGCTTAGATCTAATAGTGTTCGGTATACAAAAAAACATGAACTCGTCAATAGTGTTGAGTAAGAAACTATTGATTTATAATTTATTTTATGTATGAATACTTACTTTAAATTAATATTTATGAGTGTTAATTTTCTTTGAGAAACATGCTCATTACAAGAATTATTTGCATCTCAAAGTGCTAGGGGAAATATAATATCAAAATTTGTATGCCCATGACAATTCCCATTTAATGTTGAGCTTATTTTGGCTCATTACCAAATCTTTCACCTATCCCCATTTACACACATTCTCATGTGTTTGACCCTATTTAATCCCTTCCTGTACAAAATCCTATAAATTTCACATTCTTTACAGTCATGTCTACATATTCATTCACTACATCAATATTATTATAAATTTATTTTGGGTCAATCCTTATAAGATCAATCCCACATCAAGCAAAAATATCTCTTAAATTTTATATTTTTTGAAACTCCATCCATTTTTATTCATCAGCTGATTTGTTGTGTGTGTTTGTGTAATTTATTGGTATGTAGTTACATTTAAAATATTTTAATATGTATTCATTTATTATTTGATCACATTGTAGCCTTATCCAATTATCGTAATTTTCATATCATCCTAGAAATATGTCAAATTGAAACACTAAAAAGAACCTAATTTTTTATCATCATTCTAGAACATTTGTGTGATTTATAAGTGTTGTCTTTATTCATTTCCTTGACCATAAATCTAATATTTATCTAGGTGATTGACCTAGATAAGTTGACACTAAATATTTGACAACCTTCTTGAGGTACCTTTCAATGTTATTAGTCTTTAAAAGTCAATTAATAATAGAGGTTTTGGTAAATCAAAAAGTAGAAGTGGATATTTTTCTAAGTTAAATTTGTAACTTTTAGATAAAAAAAAAAATCTTGTAGACTTGACCTACATCCATGAAGTTGACCCCTAGAGTTGATAAAATATCCTAATTGTGAGGAAATGTATAGAAATATCCTAAAACTTCCAAAAGATTTACTTAATAAACCAATGGTATAGCAAACATATTTGTAGGGTACTAATAAACACCCCTAATTTTAGTTCCATCCTTAAAATTATGCTTTTTATATCCCTCTACATACATTAGTATAATTTTAAAAAATCCTTATTTTCAGTAGGTATCTTATGTACTTAATTTTATAACATTTTTATATCTTCTTATTATTTTTATCTTATCCAAAAGAGTTCTATTGACACCTACATTTGACTCAAAACTAATTCTAATTGCCATCCTCTATGTTATTTCCTTGTCACATTAAACACCAAGATCTACTATGACAAATATGTCATCATAGAAAATGATTTTTCAAAACACTTCCACATTTTGATCTTCAAACCCTTTCCACACCACCTCTAACAAGAAGTCCCACTGATAATGGGTAACCCAATAATAATATACATATTAATGTAACTATAATGGAAGAGTTTTATAGATACTGGTGATTTTTATAGGCCGGGTCATGGCACTAGACAAAGTTAATTGGTTTTAGGAAACTTGGATAGTATTCTAGTGAACTTGCATAACCTTGGTGTGGACCATTGTTTCTTTTATTAAATATATTAAAGTTGGGATTAAGAAGGTGCTCATGAGATTGCTAAAAATAATGATAGTGTCACAACCCTAGAAAGACCAACATAGTGAATGCCATTTTGTCTAATTAACTCATATAAATGGATCAATAGAGAATTTCCCAATTCCTCTTTTGCTCGTTTCATAACCCTTAATACCTACCTATATTGCATTAATTAAATTTTTCTTTTTCCCCATAATACTAAAATAATATATTGAGTTACAATTTCGTCATTTTAAAAACCCCAATATGCATACACATGAGAAGATATTACATTAGAAGCAAATCCCTAGACTGAACTAAGTATCTTAATCTTCTTCAAATTTAATTTCTTAATGTAACATTACTTCTTCGATTATCATTCCCACAACTAAGTATAGTTAATCTAGATTAATCTATGCTAAGTTATCCACATTTTCTTAGTGACAACAAGGAGATAAGTATCAAATATCATGATCAATAAACAACTCTTATCTTTTATTTTGATTTAAAAATAATAAAAATGTATACAAAATGTATGATTTATTTTTTAATGGATTTGTAACATGAATAAATAGATACCTAAAAATGGGCTCTAAGAAAATTCACTACTAGCAATTCACCAAGGGAAAATTCACCCCAAAAATTTACCATGGGAAAATTCACCGCCATGACTAATTAACTGCATCAATATTTTTTTAATATATATTTCCATAACTTTGAAAAAAAAAATCTGTTAGTTTTCGGCTATGGTGAATTGTTGGTAGTGAATTTTACTTGTGGGTGAATCTGTCATGGCGGTGAATTTTCCATCCATGAATTGCTCAGAGTGAATTTGCCTTATGCCCTAAAAATGATGTCTATGAACTTGTTTTACATGGATTTATCAAATCTAGAATTAACTAGATTATGTTGGGAAAGGTTACCTCCCCTTTACAACGATACATAGGGGAGAGGACCCAGTAGTTGTGCACCCTAACTTCGTGCTTTTAATTATCCTACATGGAAATTTCAAATCACTCCCAATTTTTAACAGCAACTTACTTGGCAAGTCCCCTACTTATAACTAAGGTTTCAGGGCCACATCATCAAATATGATGCCACATCAACATGCTTTTTATTAAGGTGTCCAAAAAGGCCCAAAAAAAAAGTGAGACCAATACTTGTGAATTCACAGCATGTTTTATTGAGCGCTGATGTGGAATCACATGATTGGTTGCTTTTTAGATCAAAGGAATACATTTGTTTAATTATGGGTAGTCATCATCAACACTAACAACTTTAAAGTCACAACTATTGGTCCAATATTGATAAAAACATTAAGCATTATATAAACAACTACTATCACAACTATTGAAACATGCTCAGGTAGTGAGTCCTCTCCCCTATAAACATATGTATGTGTGCCTAAAAGAGACCTAACAATCCAGAAATATATTACAAGATAAAAACTAAGGGCCGACCTATGATAGATTAACAAGATTTCTCCCATATATATGTAGATCCCAACTCATACAATCTATTCATTCTTTCTTGAGTTCAATTGATTTCGGAACAAGATTTCTCCCATATATGTGTAGATCCCACCTCATACAATCTATTCATTCTTTCTTGAGTTCAATTGATTTCGGAACAAGCAGGTATTATTATCATTCAGCAATGGCTTCCAATGCACCGCTAAAGAAGTCCGGGGCGGCGCGAAAGGCAACACCCACAGAAGCAAACAATGCGATGGAAAAAAGACTGGCCGAAGCTGTGAAAATACCAATGGTGGCACACAAGTCTCCATCCTCTGAAGGGCAGAAGCAGCTCCCCAGTCGGGTGGAATTACAGGTGGAAAGGAGGGGTAAGAATAAGAAGAGGAAGATAAGTAGGGAGTCATACAAGTGTTATATCTTCAAGGTGTTGAAACAAGTCCATCCTGATGTGGGAATTTCCAACAAGGCCATGGTCATCATGGACAACTTCATCAATGACATCTTTGACAGGCTGAGCGGTGAAGCTTGCAAACTTGCCAAGTACGCCAAAAAGACCACGGTGACATCCAGAGAGGTTCAGGCCGCTACAAGGCTTCTCCTTCCCGGAGAACTTTCTAAGCATGGCGTGATTGAGGGTAACAAAGCCGTCCGCAAATTCACAGACGCTGAATAGTTTTTTCTGTCTATCAATTATATTGCCTCTTTACTTGCTTTACTGTTACAAGCTTTAAAGCCGTGTATTCATTTGTTCTGCAATTATAAGTTGGTTATTTTGGGTGTGGATTTAAATTGATAAGTTTTAGTTTCGAGTTTCTTCAACGCAGGTTTCAATTTGGCCTTTTTTTTGGTGTAGATTGAAATCTGCAATTATTTTGTTTTAATTTTTAATATGACAATATCAATATAGATGGTTTTTAAGTTTTAATATGACAATATCAATATAGATGGTTATACTGAATCTTAATTTATTTTAGTTTAGGGGAGAGGGGTCTATAGTAGGGCAAGGACCAGTGGTACTGATAGAAGTAGATATATATGGACCCACAGTAGAGAATTTAATATTCACTTGTAGAACACTTTTTTCCAAAAAGTACATAATCTGACAAATCCTGTGATGCCACATCAGCAAAACATGTTCAGGGTACCCAGTGCACTACTATACAAAAAACATGCTGATGTGGCATCATATTTGATGATGTGACCCCTAAAAATATTGTTTTTAGGCAGATGAGTTGGCAAGTAAACTGCTGTACAAAATTTAGAAATTTTTGAAATCATATGTTATGAAATTCAAACTCCCATAAATAGGCTGCCCTACTATGGGCCCCTCTACCCTAACTAGTTAGTTGTGGCTATTTTATACTAGCAGAAATAGGCTGCCCTACTATGAGCCCCTCTACCCTAACTAGTTAATTGTGACTATTTTAATTGTTAATTACGTCAATAGGCATACTTATAGTTTTATGTTTTAATTTAAATAATGTCCTCTTTCCAAACTTTTTTCTTCTTAATTCTAAAATCATAAAAAGGAAATCTCCATCTTTTTATATTTTCTTCTCCACCAATTTGAGCACACACTAAACGTAAAATCCGTACATGTTGGTAGCAAAAACCAAAAAATCTCTATATCCAAGGGTGGTCGTGGGACCCTCAACAGCCAAACCATGAATGTTTTACATTTAACAATTTTAGACAGTGATGAAATGTTATTTATAGACTTTCTAAAATGGTCTCTAAATATTCTCAATGGATTTGACTGTCACACATTGTCTAAATATTTTTTATTTTATTCAAGGGGTAAACGCTTTTGACCAGAGTTATGAACCGGATTACAACCATTCAACAATACCACCCCAACGGGGTTTGAACCTTGATGGCAAGAACAACAATGCCACCTTTAAACCATTAGACCATGCCAATACTGGCACACATTGTCTAAATATTACTAGGTATTACTGTGGATAAATATATTAGGATTGGTCAGTGAATACATAAATATTAAATAATTTAATAGTGTAAATTTGGGAAGTAAATAATTTAATGTAAAATTAAGAACAAGTCAAATGAAAATTGGAAATGTATATGTAAAAGTGATTATACAATGTAGATGTAAAAGTTGATTATTTATTATTTTTAATATATATGAGATAAAAGATGATTGGTAGAATTATTTTTTTGAATTAAGCATTTTGAGTTCAAATCTTATTTTATGGTTTTTCAAATTTGTATTTAATTATTTGATGGTTTAATTCAAATCTCATTTTACAAATTTCAAATTTAAAATGACTAATTGACCATTGAATAAACTAAGGTGACTATTTACCAAAATAGATATACATACGTGATAGATGATTGATACATCTATTTTTTGAAATCGGAGGTTTGAGTTCAAATCATATTTCACTGTTTTTAGAATTTATATTCTATTTGACAGTTAAATATCAATCTCATTTTACCACTTCAAACATTTGTATTGACTATTTGTTGGTTGAATTTAAATCATATTTTACTACTTCCAAAATTTGCATTGAATATATAGATTGAGTAAAATAGGGTGACTATTTAACACACCTTTACATATACATAGTAATAGATGATTGATAGAACTTCTTTGTATTGACTATTTGTTGGTTGAATTTGTTTACCTCTAAATTTTGTAAATTATAGCATCATTTAAGAACCTATATTCTGTTCTGATCTTTTTATACTATTTTAAAAATTTACATTTGATTACTTCATAATTAAATTAAATCCTATTTCATTAATTGTAAAAAACTTGACTGTTTGATCATTAAATAAAACAAAACCATTGCTTTATCATACTTTTTCATATACACTCTTCATACATGATTAATAAAATTATTTTATTGCCAACAAATAATTCAAAAGTTAAATCTCATTTTACTACTTCCAAATTGTTTAAACAAAAACATTTAACTGTTTTAACATCATTTAGTATTCAGTCACACAATGCCTAAATGAAGAATTGATTGTAGCTTTCTGTGTTGAAGCTTAGTATAAATTCTGCACCAAATAAAAAAGTATTGGCACATCCACTGTTACAGGATTATGGAATCTCACAACTAAAACGCTACCATCTAACAGACCGAGTATAATGATCGAGAAATACACTACAACCAGAGCGATATTTTAAAAATCAATCGCTACACAAACAAGGATGAAAGTAAACAGCCTGCAGTCCCTTCTTTACTTGCATCTAAAATTACCAAATAAAGAAGAACGCACCGCCTGGTTAACGCAATTGAATCTCCAATCTACGAAGATTCACTGCAATCGAACTCCCCTCACTTGACGACTACATTCCTTAATTCCAGTTCGTATACCGCCGGAAACCCACTTTTGGCATAGTGGAGAACGGATTCCGTAAACCTGCGAACAAGCACCTTATTGCCAGGTCCACAAGATTTCAACGATCCACATCTATTCTTTGCCATGCACGAAAGGAATATAACCAGTTTCAGATACTCATCCCGCTTACAGTCCAGCTCAACGCGATACCATATAGGGCCAGCATATATAAGCTCTGTCTCGCATTTTCCTGTGCTTTCATCAAATTTGCAATGCAATTTAATGGGGCCACAGTCAAAATCCACATTCCCTTGCCCTTCTTCGAGGCATAAGCGGTGAGGGTCAGGTTGAAACAAAGTTGCAGATTGGTGGTGGGATTTTGCACCTCCACCTATGACAGCGCATATATCTCCTCTAACCACTCTCCATCTCAAGTCGTTAGAGGGCCTCAAGTTCTCCACCCCTCGCCACAAAGTGTACACCCCTGCCCTTATTTTGAGGGAAAAACGATCACATATGAGCTGAACCGCGCAACAAAAGATCAGATTTATGTGGGTATAGAGCCATACCCTCAAATGCGTGCTGAACTCCAGCATTGCAGCTGTAAAACTCAGCAAAGTAGGAATAACCCAGTGGACATGGCGCCTCGATTGGAGCGACACCCCTACCAAATTGAAAAATTTTAATAGCTTTTCCTCCGAAATCGATAAATTGACAGGGAGAATCCAAATTTTAGTGCCCAATAGCGTGATGTTGTGCTTCTCAATAATCAAACAATCGAGCACCTCGTACATGCTCATCACACCGGCTGTAACCACACCGTCCCATATGAATTCTTTATGCCCTTTCACAAACACACTTCCAGAAGCTACTTCTCCCATCTCAACCAGAGAATCCCAAATTGTATCCGTGATATAATACCACATGTTGCCGTTGAGGAACAACTTATTGTCTTCCGTTCGCTGTAAACGGAAATTCTCTCCAAAGTAAGTTATTGTGATCTCAGATCTTTTATCAGATATTGTGATCTCAGATCTTTCATCACGCACGAGCTTTGTCACGGTAGACTGATATGCTGGCTTTGTGACATAACAAGGTCCTTCTTTGAAAACAAAGATTTTAGTGCGAAATCCCTTCAGTCGGGCATAAGCTGGGGAGAGGCGGGTGCCTATTCCCAAGGGTAGCGTGCTCATCCATGAGAGCACTATACATTTTATGAAGGCCCCAAAGGGTGTTAGTTTCATAATCTGCCAAAACCCCAGACAGAATTGGAAGGCAAGTAGTACGCTACTAATTATTAATTCGGCTTCCGACATACTTGCCTTCTCCCACCAAGGCTGACACCCCTTGGCGCTGTTCTCATCTTCCTCCTTCCCCAACGTCCTCTTCCCCTTCTTAGATGACTTCCCCTTTTTGCCACGAACCTTCTGTCGCTTCATCTCGTAGAATTCAATGAATGAACCAGAAGTTCCCTACCCCTACGGCATAAAGAACCTTCTAATAAATGCTTGGTCTGGTCTGCTGTATTCTTAGTCAATACTTGTGGTTCAAGGTATTTATCTTTTTGATAAAGATGAGTTGTAAAATTATTATTGATTGGTTGACTTGGAAGATTATTTTAGTCAAGTGGCAACAACTTTAGGTCAAATGATCAAAATAACAATTCTACACCTGAACCACATCAAAAAGTACTAAATGTTTATTCTATTGTTTTTTGTTAATTTGTCTTTAACTTTGGACTTGATAATATTTAAGAATAGCCCATCAGCATACACTCATTTTTAGTTTGGACTCATTTTGACCTCATTATCCCAAATATGATGAGTAGTGTTCAAATACTATGAATATTTATCAAAGTTAATAAATAATGAGTCATGATTGAATTTGACTCTACACAACCCATGGTCCTATCTTCAATCTATAGATTATCCATTCTTTGACTAAGATCAAATTGGGAAGTGTAGGTGTGGATACTAATTATAGTTTTGATCTTCAAGTTTTCAAATTCAAATTTAATTATTGGCCCCAGCTAACCCCCTTCCAATGAGTCATTATTTGTAAACTCGAATGCAAACTATTCAATTTGTGAACCATTAATGTGTTGTATAAAAGGACAAACTCAAATTCATTTTTAGGGATTCATTTGTTATTTGTCTTCGTCATTCATCAAATTATTACATTTGAGAGCATTCCATCAAGATCTATGATCATTATGATAACAAATATTTGCATGGTTGTCTGAAGTGTCATTAAACTTATGAAAAACCATTGAATTGGCTTAAACATTTGATGAATGTAAAAGGAGGGGATCAAGTCACATGTCACACCTAGCAAAATAAACTTTACTAGTATCTTTCAATACAATCAACTCTAGATTTTATATGTGAACGAGTTTTTAAATAACGGAAGTGCCTATATTGAAGCCACAATAAAAATATAAATCTATTTTGAGATCTTGCAGTTGCATGTGTAGGGGTGAGTTCCACAATAGTGAGATTAAAAAAGACTAGAGTGCAAATTATCTAGTAGTCTATCAAAGCATCACAATCTCATAATAGAGTGGAGGATTAAATCACTAAGTTCAATATACAATAATACATCTCTTTATTAAAAAGGAAGTTGAATACTTGCGCCTTTTTTTAATAAGTGTAATCAGAGTGTTATTTCTTGCTTACATTTATTTATCCTAAATAACCTAAAATAAATATTCTTATTTATTTTCGCTTTGGTGAATATAACCAATCATAATCTTCTAGGTCTTTGTCCTTTATAGTTTGGATTTCTAGTTTTATTTCTATTTTTTTTATATTTTTTTCATCAAATATGAAATTTCATCAATCCGCAATACCTTTAAGGTTTTGTGCTTTTTTTAGTGTATGTCAAGTTCTTACCATCCTCACATCCCATAAAGAAGAAGTCCTAGAACAAATCACATTATTGTCATGATTCAAGTTGAAACTAGTATGGTTAAACATCTAAAATAATAACACTCATGAATCTTACAAGAGAAGATAAATAGGAAATATATTGCTTTAAATTCCTATATGCTTTAGGGTGATCTCACAATAGTGTGTCTCATTATTTGGTCGAAGTAGGACATTGAAATCAACATTTTCAATAAATTTTTGCTTTCTGACACCTATAGCAACCAAGCTATTAAGAATTTAAATATGACGTAAATTAGTAATTTTTGATATTTTGTTTGTAGGTTATTAATATATATTTTTAAAATTTGTAAGAAATTATTTGAGAATTTTACGTAAGTTTTAATAAATTATTTTAATAGTTAATAGTATTTTAAAAATTGGTGTTTATTTTGTATAGCTTAACTATATTTGTAGGACTTGGATAAAATTATAAATGTTTGAACATATATTCCTAACATAGATATCTAGAGCATGGATATTTTTCCATAATTTTTTGTTGAATAATTTTATTCTTATAACTTTTTGAAGTGAGATTAGCTATAATTCAAACATGGTTCATTTGCTATCACATAGCTTTCTTTTGTATTTATTCGAATTAATTTTTTTATTTTTGAAATAAGACCATCAATACCTAGAGGACAATTATTTTGCAAATTATTTTTTGATCTATTTTATTATTTTTTCATGTGTATGGAAAACAAACATTCACAATTGTTGAACTAGAAAATAGAAAATAAATATAATAATAAAATTAAATATATTCAATATTATACTTGTTGGAAATCTTGCTTTGAGTGTTATAATCTTGCATATTATCTTTTCATATTCATTCCATTTGTTGATCTAACCTAAAGTTGAAAAAAATTTGAAAAAAATATGAGGCCTAAGGTGGAAAGGTCACTTTTAGGGCCTTTTTTTTAAAGTATTCAAGGACCTTAGTGTTACTAGATTTTCACCCATAGGTTCAATCATGTGTTTATTAGTTTTAAATTGAGAAAATCAAGTATATTTTATTAGATTTCCTTCATTACATTCAAATGTATAAATGAGCCAATCTAGAAAAGATTACAATTACATATTAATGCATTCATACACATGCATGTAACAAAAGAAAGATTATGATCTTTTCAGAACAAAGTAATCTTTATTGAATGTAAAGTGTATATTGTCTCATACAAGCCATGAGACTAACCTTTTCTTATTCAATACAATTATGAAAAAATTCATACATGAATAAGTAAAGAAAAACAATGAATGTGCATAGAAGGAAGGTAACCAGCCATTGCTTGTGAATGACTAGTCTTGACTGGTGTCATTTTGTTCTGTTGCTGCCCGAGCTTCATCTTTTGCTCTTAGTTCTTGTTCCTGAAAAGAAGTAAGCAATGGTGTTAGAGTTTACTCTAAGTAATGATTGATTACAAACATTACATACACATTCACCCTATGCATGTACAAACTGATCATAATGTGTATTAAATAAGCTATGTGTACATTTTAGGTGTCCAAGAAAACCATTGGAGTCATCAAGCACACCTAAAATATACATGTTTTTTCTAATTTGTTTGCTTCATGTGTAGCTACAAGTGTAATCATGTCTTTGTTTTATTCAAATTACAACAAGAGTGGGAATAAATGTGGCTCCCAAAAGGGTTGAGCCCAGCTCATAACATGACATAAGCAATTTGAACATCATAAGAATCTATTTTGTGTTTTACAGAAGTTTCAAAAATGCACCAATATGCAAAGTGCGAATAACATCAACATTGCAAGGTAATTTCATTTTTTAGAATGCATTGCACATTCAAAGATCAACATTATGTCATTTACAAAATTTTTGTAATATGTCAAAAGCATAATGATGCAAACCAACAGTTATTGTGCAAGGAGTTTTTTCTATCTTGAATACCAAGTATGAGGTGCCATGGAAAAGAGAATTACTCATTAACAAAATGAGGATACCATGAAGACAATGTTGAAATCATAAAGAACACAAAGGGGTATAATCTTCAAGAGACAATCATTTTATAATATTACCAGGGGTAATGAAGACAATTAAAGCAAATAATACAATGAATGTCAATGTCTTCCATTTCATAAACAATGAGAGCAATATTTTAAAAAAATTGAAGGAAAGCAAAGCATGCTTTATGATGAAGAGCAGAAGATTATTATAATGAGTCTTGTAGTGGCAATGATTAAGACCATGGCATTCATTCTACAGAAATATCACTTTACAACTTGTTTTTTTCCTCCAAGTTTTCATAGAAATCCTAAATTCAGTTGTAAGTCACATAAAGCAGGGACAAATTTGTGGATGAATAGTTTTGTATCAATTGACAATATACAAGAAACTGTTATAGGATGCTGAGGAGTTTTCATGGTGAAATGCAGTGATTACAAGATGTGAACAAAATAAAATCTACATAAAATACCATTTCATTAAATGTAATGAGCTTAACATTTGGAGACTAGGTATTGCAGTTTTGAAGCAAGCTTTACATTAAAAACAAAAATGCTACCAATATTGCTACCAATTTTTGAAATCTCATATCTTACACATTAGAAGATTACAAATGCAGAGGTGAATCTTGAATTTCTCAATAATAGAAGTTTTTAAGATCAATAAGGTTGATGAGTAAAGAGGTGAATCTTAAGATTAGTATTTTTTCAGAATTTGTGTTAATGTAGAAGTAAATAAGGTTTTACCCTTTGTTATTTCCCTCAGATCAAGATTTAGAGTTTGGAATCAAATGATAGAGTTTGAGAATGCTAGTATTTTTTGGGGTGATCCCACAATAGTGGTTTACACTTTTTGGCCAAACTTGACATTGAACTAATTTTTTTAACTAAATACAACATGGTGGCTTGGGGTATTCTTCTAGAAACCCTCATAAATAGAAAAGAAATGTGAAACCCTGATTATTAGGTTTGGGTTTTCAAAGCACATGTTCAAGGTACCAGAATGTAGCCACGGCTATGAAGAATGGTAAAAAGGAGTACCCACTTAAGATTTGTGTCAACAAAGCTATAGGAACTAGAACATTAGCTTTCCCACACAGAGAATTAATAAAAAATCACAGAATGGCCACAGCCTCAGAAATTTAAGAACCCAAATTCAAGTGGGGTTTTAAGCATAATGGGAAATAGAGGTTGATTCATGGCCAGAAGCATAAACAAAAAACCTTTATCACCTGTGAATCACATAATGGCCGCAGTTCTAAAATACATAGGAACTTTCTGAGGAGATATGGAGAATGTATGTGTATACAGAGGAAAGCCCAAAAAAGATAAAATCATGGCCTATGTATATAAAGAAGTTTGTAAATGATGAAAATCAAATAAAGGGCCATGGCCTATCACATGCAAAATATAGGCATGATATTCATGAGAAGTACAAAATGCAAAAAGAGTTTTCAATAGCTTAGTTTTGAGCCTTTTGTTCTCACAATAATGCAATAAAATAAAACCTAGTACCTGAGAGATATGGTCATGGCCATTTTGACAAAATGAAGGCATATTTTTCATAATGCATACAAACCCACCTAGAGTTTTTGTGTTTCAAACTTAGAAATTGCTACAGAGCTGATAAATAAGGATAAATTTTCATGAAGAAGTGGAGTAGAGGCACCTATAGCAAGCATTTGGCTGTGGCTAGCATTTACAAGAGCTTATACACATAAATTTCAAACATTCTAAGGAGATATTGTAAATGCAAACAAATGCGTGCTTGAAAATAATCATAGAGTAGAGATATATTCTTGATTTGCATAGTGGATTGATTTGAGCTTTATATTCAGACCACATAAAATGCTTTTAAATGACAGAAAATCCATTTGAAATGAGTTACCTGAGCCTGTATGTAGAGAAAATCAATAAAAATGCAGGTTGACGCATCTATACAACCATGAAATCCTCCATCAAAATCTCTAGAAACCCTAGCATGTAAGTGGTAGCAGTTTAGCTTCCTCCAGAAGCTTTAGAAACAAATGAAATGAAATTTCATGTTTTTACTTTGCCTTTGTTTAGGGTTAAAACCCTAATGCATGGCTAATGAGATGAGATTGGCATTTTGCCATTTTCCTTTATTAAATCAATGCCAACTATATGTGACCCACGACTTTTCAAATACGACTTAGGCATGTCTAAGTTGAATTTATGACTTAGTAAATCTTTTTCTTTATCTACATATAGCCAGATATATGGAGGTAAAAATTTTATTTTTGCATTGCTTCATATTGTAAATGTTTGAATTTAAATGATGGATTATAAATCATTTAATTTAAACATTATCTTTAAATGCAAGAAAATAGAGTCATATGTTAATATGACTAAGTCATGGAGGAAACACAAGGATACGCTTTGAGTTACGATTTTGAGAGAATCTTGGGAAATTGGAGTTTGTTTACCAACATAAGGAGGAAATTTAAAAATGATTCATCACTTTGTTGAAGGAATATAAGCTATTTAGAGCAGTTTTAGAAGTAGTTATGGTTTGATTAAGTCTTGCATGACTTTTCCATCCATTATGAGCTCTTCTTGAGAGAATACAGGTGCTATATTTTTGGCTTTTTGAAGCCATCCGACCCCAAGAAGCTTCCAACTCCTATTTTGGTGGAACCACTTGAGCTAGCTACTTATACCTTTTGTAACTCATTTTAACTTAGTTCTTTGATTCATTTTTTCTAGAGATTGTGAATTTAACAGTCCTTTGCTATAGTATTTAGCATGCTTTGTAACTCAACATTTTGGAGTATGCAATATAGAATCTACCTTGGACACCATTGATGATCATATTTTGCCTTCTTGTTATTGCAAACATTGTGCATTACCAGGTGATTGATCAAGTTGTTTGTAAAATTTTCTCTATTTTTCTATAACTTTGTCTTACATATCATGCCTTTTCTACAAAAGTAAAGTTATGTAGGTTATGAATTGTGTTAAAATTGCATATATCCCTTTTCAATTTGTGAAAGTTTCCTTTCCTACTTAAGAATGTATGCAAGTCAAACCTTTTCATGAAACATAATTTATGCATAAAGCTACAGTAACATATTGTGCAGTGCAATATTTATCATCAGTTTTCAAGTGTATGTCAACCTGAATTTTTCATAGCTCACGTCAGTCTGGTGTATCACCTTAGAAAGTAATATTTACCACTTTCAATTTTATTCATTTTTGCAAATCCTTCTCCCTTTTCCTTACAAAGAATTAGTAGTTAGGTGATAACCAATAGGAAGTCAGCCTTCTCCGGAGGTTTGGTCTCATTTAGGTACTCACACCTTGGGATCATTCCCATGTTGCACTAGATTGTTGAATTCTAAATTCAACAGGGTGCAAATTTAAGTGATCATAATAATTAGTTTGAAGGTATGTCATTTCCGCCAACTTTAAAAAAACCTTCAAATGAAGGTAATTTCTAAAAATGAAAAAAAGGAACTTTCAAACAAACCTGTCCATTTTTTCCATTTTTTAGAAGTACCTTCATTCAAAGGTTTTTGATGTATTTTAATCTTTGAAAAAAGGTCTACCTTTGAATGATGGTCCTTTTTGACGTTCCTTCGAATGATTTTTTTTAACTTTTCACCTCCATTTGAGTTAAAAAATGTGATGTCCCACGAGTGTGACTCACTATTAGAGGTCCACCCTTTATATTATGATCTTACATATTTGTCTAGTGATGCTAATGGTATACATTTAATTTCTTAATTAATAAGCCATATGGGTTGAAAGTTCTTAAAGGTATGGGTGATAGGATAAGTTCTTTAAGGCCTTGTATCTCCCCACTCCCTCTCATGCCTATCCTTCATTTATTCATCATGATTTCACTTCTTCTTATGGTATGCCATATGCACCCCTCTTCTAAATTTTTTATAATTTTAACGTATTCTTGTTCTCAACCCTCATATTTTTCCTATGAATTATATTCATCCCACTTCCTTCAATTTTTCCCACCCTCATCCAACTTGTGTTATGCCTATTTATTATCCCAATAGTGTTATGCCTATCTATTATTTGATTATTTATTGTGGTACCCCTATTAGTGTCATTTCTACTTCCCATGCTTTTTTTATCCCATCTATTCAATTAATTTGCAACCTATTTGTACCCTACCCTTTATTTATCCTATCCCCACCTCTACTATACTCATTTATATCCTTATTATTATTAGTGTAATTATATTGCACATTATATTTAAGATTATTTAGGTGTTTTATTTAATTTAAATAAATTGAGAAATTAATGAGCACATGTGAACTCCTTGATTGATGGAAGACTTGGTAGCAAGATTTCAAAATAAGGTTACCATAATCAAGTTGATGATAAAAGAGGTTACCATAATGAAGTTGATAATAATGGTCAAGTTGATGATAAAATGGTGGAAGCCAAATACCAAAATCAAGAAGTAAATAAGGTTTTACCCTCTATTATTTCCCCTCAGATCAATATTTTTTCAATAAGGTTAATGAGTAAAGAGGTGAATCTTGAGATTAGTATTTTTTCAGAATATGTGTTAATGTAGAAGTAAATAAGGTTTTACCCTCTGTTATTTCCCTCATATCAAGATTTGGAGTTTGGAATCAAATGATAGAGTTTGAGAATGCTAGTATTTTTTGGGGTGATCCCACAATAGTGGTTTACACTTTTTGGCCAAACTTGACATTGAACTAATTTTTTTAAATAAATCTTCACTTTCAGGCACCTATAGCTACTAAACCATGAGGAATTTGAAGATGATGCAAACTAGTGATTTGTGACATTTTGTCTATAGATTCTAAATATATATTTTTAAAAAATTTTGAAATCAAATTGTATTTCTTTTTCCATCTCCTTTGAAAACTAGTTTTTAAGAGTAAACACCATTTTTAAAGAGTGACATGTACTTGCTAACACATAGCTTTCTTTTTATGAAGGATAAAATTATAATTATTTTGAATTTAGATTCGTAACTATGGTATCTAGTTCATACAATTGGTTTCATAGTGTTTTATTGAATATTTTTTAATTAAGTTTCGAAGTCAAACTAGTTACAATTTAGACATAGGTTTACTTGCTAACACAACTTTTTTTGTATGTATCGAAATTCATTTTATTTATTTTTGTTGGATCAAGGATATCAATATCAAGTGCATAGATATTTTTTTAGATTTTTTTTATAATCTTCTATTTTTCCACATGTGTAGAACATAGAGCTTGATTTTTCGTGAAAAACCTATGTTTAATTAAACTAAAAAAATACATAATAAAACCAAAATATATTAAAATTATATTTGATGGATAGATTTTTTGAGGACTATCATCATCCAGTTTGGTTTGTGAAGTTAATTCCATTTTCATGTTCAACCCAAGCTTGAAAAGGAAATTTTTTATAGAAAATTGCTAGAGGAGAGGAAGAAGGGCAAAAAAGGGGGGTTCGAGCAAACTCCCTTATAGCAAACCCCCTTGGACCCCTTCGAGTGAAGGGGGGTTTGCTAGAAGGGGGTTTGCTTGAACCCCCCTTTTTCTACCATTTCCCATTGATTTCATTTAAAAAAAACCTGCCAAATGGGGTTGCATCACAAAGGGGTTCACTTGAAGGGAGGGTTCGAGTGAACCCCTTTTTGGGATTGTTTGAACTCCCCCTTTGAGTGAACCCCTAAAAACTTGATTTTTTTTTCTTGGGAGCATTTTTGCAAATTTTCTTCATGAAGGGAATTGTAAACCACTATTGTGGGATCACCCTTTGCCTGTTCTGTAGGAAGTTTGGTCACTTTAGTGATTTTTGTAAGCATCATTCACTAGAAAAAAAGAAAAATAATTTTAGATCAATAGATTCACTGTTGAAGTTGAGAAATACAACCTCACAGAACCCAGTGAACACCTGCAAGCAAAATAACATGTCACGTAAGAATAGTGCTCTGCTTTCCGTGAAGCAAAAAATGCATAAACAATAATTAATTAATTACAAAGAGATCAATCCTTATGAAAGGAGATCAAAACCCTAAAGGTGAGTAATTAATAAGTACTAATTAATTAATTATTAATGGGCCTAAGTTTAGCTTAAGTGAAAAATAAAGTAAAGGTGACTGAATTAATTAATCAACATGATTAAATTAATTAAGTAATTAACCTATTACTTTAACACCCCCCTTAAGATGAACTTAGGGAGAAGCTAAAAAATCTAAGGACAAAATGCATGAAAGAAAAGATGGGTCCTGACAACAAGGCCAAATGAGGAACCCAAATACAACCAAATCTCTATAAAGTGGAGAAAATAGAGAAATCCTCATGGGAAAAACTCTACTCCAAAAAGAGATGAAAGCATTCTAAAAAAAATATGAAGGGAGGAAGGCCTCACAAAGACCCCCCAAGGACAACTTCTGTCACCCCAAGCATAGATGGCAACTAAAGATAGCATGGTGATGCCAAAGGTTTTGTGAAGATTTCTACAAGTCGCGCCTCAGTAGGTATGTACTCCAAGATGAGAGAACCATCCTGAATCAACTACCCAATGAAGTGCATGTGGATCTCAATGTGCTTCATCTGTTGATGCTCCACTAGATTATGAGAAATGTGTATATCACTCTGATTGTCACACCAAAGAACAATGGGACTATCAAGAGGAAACCCAAACTCTGTCATCAACTGCCAAAGCCATAAAATATCTTAACTAGATAACACCATTGCTTAGTACTCAACCTCTATAGATGATAATGCAATAGCAGATTGCTTCTTGCAAGACCATGTGATAGTACCAAAACCAAGGCAAAAAACAAAACCAGAAGTGGACTTTCGATTATTGACATCACTAGCCCAATTTGAGTCAGTGAAGCCAACAATGTGAGGTGCTCCTAATGTGTAGTGAATTCCATACTATGTGGTGCCTTGAATGTACCTCACGGTATATTTGGAAGCTTGCCAATGGCTCTCATGTGGATCATGAGAGAACCTAGAGATAAGACCAACCGCAAAGGAAAGATCAGGACGTGAATGTGTCAAGTACAACAAACTGCCAACCAACTGGGCCTGTATAATGTAGAGTCTACTAAAGGAGTAGAGAAAGTGGAAGACATAACAACACCTAAATGAAATGGTGTGGGGGTAGGCTTGCAATCAATCATGACAAATCTCTGGAGCATATCAAGAGCATACTTTTGTTGATATATGGAAATCCCATTTGAAGACTAAATAACTTGTAGACCAAGAAAATAATGCAAAAGACCGAGATTTGTCATCTCAAACTACTCCATCAAAGCTCTTTGAACAATTTGAATCATAGAAGATGAGCTACCTGTAAGAATGAGATCATCAACATATAGTACAAGGGTCAAAAGATCACCCTCCTGATGGTGAATGTATATTGTGGGATTAGAATGACAATGTGTGAAGAGAGAGGAAAGCAAAAAAGAGTCCATCTTCTCATACCAAGCCCAAGGGGCTTGTTTGAGACCATACAATGAACATCAAAGTTTGAAAACCAAAGAAGTTTCCTGCACAAAAACCGGACGCTGCTCCATATAGATTTTCTCATGTAGGTCTCCATGCAAGAAGGCACTCTTCACATCCATCTGAAAAAGTGTCCATCCTCGTGAAGCTGCTAGTGATAGTACAAAGTAAATAGAATTCATCTTAGCAATAGGAGCAAAGGTCTCAGAGTAATCAACACCTTCAACCTGAGAAAACCCCTTCACAACAAGACGTGCTTTGTACTTATCTATCGAACCATTTGCAACAAACTTGGTACGGTACACCCACTTGCACCAAACCAACTTTCTTCCCTTAGGAAGCTGACAAAGATCCCGAGTATTATTTTTCATCAAAGAAGAATACTCCTCCTCCATAGCCCCATCCTGCTCAGGGTGACCTGTCACCTTTGAAAACCTCTAAGGATCATCCAAAATGGCATGACTCAAAATATTAGCACCTGATGTATGTGCACGTGTATGATGAAAATTTGAAGGATCACCTGCCAAAGATCCAACTTCCTCTATAGTAAAGCGGGACCACTTGGGAAAATATTGTGTATCTGGTGGTGGTGGCAATGGTGGATCATCATCTACATCATCCTCAAGAGATAAAAAATCCTCAAGAGATGAAGAGGGAAGAGTAGGTAGTGAGGGAGAAGCTGGTGATGAAGAATCCATCAGAGGAAAGCACACATCAAACTGGACATCTCGTTGAAACAAGACCTATCTAGAATCAAGATCAAACAACCTGTACACCTTAACATCCTCACAGTAGCCAACAAATATGAGTGGTTGGACTTTCTTCTCCATGGCTTTCCTCTGAGCATCAAGAATAAATTCCCAAGCCTCACTACCAAAAAATTAGAATGTAGAAACATTGGGCTTGACATGGGTCTAAGCCTCCTTAGGAGTCATATGTCATAATGCCTTATGAGGCATCCAATTCTGAATATAATTGGCACAATTGACTGCATTAGCCCAAAATGAATAATCCATAGACCATAACTATATCATACAATTGGCCATCTCCCTTAAAGTCATGTTCTTTCTCTCAGCAACACCATTCTGTTGAGGGCTGTAAGGTACTGTAAACTGATGTTGCAAACCATGCTCAGTGCAAAATTCCCTAAAAGCCTGATTAACAATCTCCCCCCCATTATTTGTATGTATCCTCCTAATAGAAAGACTAGACTACTTCTCCACAAATGTCTTAAAGATCCTGAATGAATCAAACACATCAGACTTGTACTTAAGAAAGTACACCCATGTACATCTAGAGAAGTCATCAATAAATGTGAGCACATATTTGGCCCCTGAAAAATGAAGAAGTTGAAAAGGACATGAGGTCACTATGTACCAACTCCAAGGGTGCCTTAGCACATGTGGCTCTACCCATAGGAAAAGAATCTCGGTGATGTTTTCTAAGTACACAACCTCGACAAACACCATCAATGCAGGAAATCTATGGGAGCCCAATCACAAGTGCTAGTGTACTCATCTTATATAGATATTTGTAATTGACATGGCCAAAACGTTCATGCCAAAGCCTACTCACTATGTTTCAATGTGCTATAAGAGATGAACCTGAAACATCTGTACTCTCAAAGCCATCAAATCTGTATAAGCGAGATGTAAAATCAACACTCCTAGTAGCCACAACCAAATCAGGATCATGTAGGTCTCAAATAACCACATCATGTGGTGAGAACTCAACTATCTCACCAGTGCCAGAATGGAAAATATGATAAATGGAAAGGAGGTTTGTCAAAATTTCAGGAACAACAAGTACATCATGAAGACAACCACCATCCAACGAAACATAACTTGAACCCATAATTGTAAGTTGTGTAGAGTCACCAAGTGCAATATGTGAAGTGCCACAATGAGCAAGTGCAGTGACAAACTCCTAAGTGTGTGTCATATGGTGAGAAGCACCATAATCTAGAATCCAAGTGGATCTTGAAGGTAATGCTTGTGCAGAAAGAGCATGACCTTTCCCTGTGTTTGGGGAAGGTGACTGAGGTGAGGTGATATGATGTTGTTGCATGGCCTCCTCTAAAGTATCTAATCGCTCCAACACCTGGAAACTGGATGACCTTCCATGCCACAAAAACTACAAGGATCACTTGATTTCTTCTTATTCTTGGAGGAAAACTCACTAAACTTAGAATATTTATCCTACTTAGGGTTGGATTATTTTTTGGAATTTGACTTCGGTGGTGGTTTGGAGGAACTCTCACTGCCTATTGAATCTGTCTTCAGCTTATGTTTCTACTTTTGCTTCCCCTGAGATGTTTGAGCTACCAATGCTTGGTTCTTTGATCTTGGAAGAGAATCCAATTGTTAGCTTGGCCTACTCATGTGTCAACCGATCACATAATACCTCAATGCTAGGCATGGTAAATCATGGACCCAAAGCATCCATGGTGGAATAGAATGTAGAAGAGAATATCTGAAATGAACCTCGAGGCTTAGATAGAATCAAGTATATGCATTCGGTGTCTATTTTGTTCTTACCACAACCCTATAACAATGATTTGAGTGATTTGAATTTCATCACGAAGTCCTCAATAGATGGAAAAGAATTAGGTATGAAGGTGGTCAATTCTGCCTCAATTTGAAGTTCCCTAAACTGATTAATGGTGCAAAAAAGATCATGAAACTTAGTCCACATAGACTGAGGAGTTGTGCAACCCTCCAAGTGAAATAAAAGACTATCTATAACATGTAATGACAAAAAATCCATAGCCTCATCCATTATGTTTCTATGTTGTAGAATCTCAAATGGACATGTCAAATGAGGTTGATTCTCATCCAAATAGGACCATAACCCCTTTGACATGAGAAGTCTTGAAATAAGTGCCTTCCAAGTATGATAATTGTGTGGGGAAAGACGGTCAACTAATGAGTGATCTGCTATGATGTTTATGGTTTTGAAATGTGTTTAATGATATAGGTTTCTATTTTCTAATGTGTATATACAAAAAGCAAGAAAAAACAAACCCTGGTACAAATTTGAAAGCTAGAAAGCATGAAAAAGAAAAAATAACTTCAAAAAATTCTCTATGTACCTTGTAAATTTTCTAATGAAATAAACTATAGATTTGAAAATAGCATTCTAACACCTTTCTGACGCCTATTCATTTGTGAAAAACAGAGTCCATATGCAAAAGTTATGCCCCTAGGAGTGCAAAAAAAAGTTCTGACTTTGACTGGAAATAAATACATCAAACAAGAAAATCATGAGAAATCACCCACAACAATAGATCGGTCCTGGAACCAATTTTTTGGTGATATTTCGTTTTCAAAAAAATGAGTTCGTATGCAAAAGTTATGGCCAAAATACCAAAACTACTCCAAAAGGGTTTGGGGGTTAAGCCTGGCAGTTAGGCTAGCCACTAGTGGTTAACTGACGGTGGCAACTGTGCATGTTGTTTTTAAAGAAAATTCTTGGATTTCGTGTTGTACCAAGCTATACGACCCAGAAATGAAAAAAATTAGCCTCTTAGAGTCACTGTGTCCAACTTCAACGAAGTGATAGTTGATTTTTGGGTTTTTGGGTGCCTTGTATGCGATGGTGAGGTTTGTTTGGGCTTAAAACACTCCAAAATTGTAGGTACGCTCTAGATCTGAAAACCCTCACAGATTTGACACCGTGAATCCAAATTTGATGAAACAAAGGTCAATATTGACTAATTCGAGTGTTTTGGACGCAATGGTGAGGTCCAATTTGACTCAAGATGCACAAAAATGTCACTTTTAGGATAGGATCCCTCAAAAATGAATAGGAAGCAACAAATTTGATGCTTTGATACCATGTTGAAGTTGAGAAATACAACCTCACATAATCCAGTGAACAGCTGGAAGCAAAATAACCTATCACGTAAGAATAGTGCTTTACTTTTTGTGAAGCAAAAAATGCATAAACAAGAATTAATTAATTACAAAGAGATCAATCCTTATGAAAGGAGATCAAAACCCTAAAGGTGAGAATTAATAATTAATTAATTATTAATGGGCCTAAGCTTAGCTTAAGTGAAAAATAAAGCAAAGGTGACTTAATTAATTAATCAACATGATTAAATTAATTAAGTAATTAACCTATTACTCTAACATTCACAAGGTTGTTAAGGATCCTTTAACCAAAAGAATGGTCAATTCAAGTAGTGATGAGGTGAAGATGGATTATCCTATAAATGCTAAAATTAGGAAGGAAAAGGAAGAATCAAAAGTTGGAGATAAACAAGTCTCCAACAATAAATCTGGTAAAGATTTACCAAACAAACTCTTGAGGGTAGTTAATTCTTCACCTGCAAAAGTCAAAAAGACCATAGGTACCTTCCAAAATTCTCATTAATAGTATTGAAAAGAATATTACTCATGCCTACAATCAATCTAATGAGATTTCTTTTAAGGAAAATATTGGTCTCCCTAGCGGTAATGAAAGCTTTAAAGAAGGAGAAATCAAAATAGACCTAAATGAAGATCTAAATAAGTTGGAGGATTACTCATTAAAGCCAATTGGGGAGGGATGTTTTAAATTGACTGGAGACCTTTCCAAAGGTATGTAAGAGTCTTTGGCTTTGTTGGGGTTTAGAGATAAATATTCTCTCTCTTCCCCTATGAAGTCCTCAGATGGTGTACTGGAGGAGGATTGGACTCAAGTTAATGAAAAATGAAAAATGAAAGTAGACATTGGTGGAGATCTAAAACATGGAAGACCCTCTCAGAAGGATACCAAGGCTAGGGAAGATACTTGAGATGTGGCCTCAAGGAAATAAAAAACTTTGGACTACCTCTCGAGACAAAAGAAATAGAAGAAATGACTTGGGTGGGGGCCTTACCTCCTTTTTTCAATGCTAGTGGGTATGTGTAGGATCATGGGGGTCCAAACTAGGCCTCTAAGTGGTGATGAAAATTCAAAAAATCAGAGTTAGGCAACTTGAAATAAAAATTTGAATAGGTTATTAACATAATTTGGAAAATATGTAAAAAAAGTTGTAGCAAATTGAATGTAGTTTCTAGGCTACTAGTCTTTTTTTGGAAAAAAATATTTGTTTTGAGAAAATTTGAAATTTCAATGCAGTGGTACTAAATTTTTCAGGGAAAAGATAAGAAGCAGGTGTATGTCTAACCACCCTAAGTACAAGAAAAAAAAATCTAAATTTTTCAATATAAGTAGAGGACACATGCCCAGATGTGTCAGATGTTTTTTTCAATTTTTTTCCATGTAAATAATTAGTTATGATTTTTTTATTAGAAATTTTCAGAATTTTTAAATGTCTATGTCTAACCACCATAACTTGGTCAAAAATTTATCAAATTCATTTTTTTTTATCATATAGTATGTGAAGCATAGAATGTGGTGCATCATGTAGATTCGAAAAATGTTAAGTAGTTTGAAAGTTATAAAAGTTTTTCAATCAGCCTATAAATTAGGATTTTAGACATAATGTAGGTAGAAAATCAATAATATTTATTTATTAAATTCAAAATAAGACAAAAGTTATATTGGTGGAAAGCTGACAATTTTTTCTATAAACCCTTTTTATTTGATGAAATTCAAATAAAAAAAAGTTGTCAGCCATAAGGGCGAACTTCAGAAAACTAAGCAAATTTTTCAAAACACATTTTTTAGGTTTACTTTCCAAGTTAGGCAGTCTCGAACCAAACCGAAATGAATATCTATTTTGAAATGGATATCCATTTTGGAAAGCAGGAAGCCATTTTTTTGAAAAACAAAATGAATATTTGTTTGAAACGGATATCCATTTTGAAGACCTAAAAAACCCTCTTTAGTAAAATGGGCATAACTTTTGTGTTTCTTATCAAAATTTTGACTTTTTATAGGCGTTGGAAAGGTGATTGAGAGCTCTACGTAGTGGAATAGGTTTTGTTTCTATATTGTACACAAAAAAATAGTTATAATCATTTGAACTTCATATTTAATTTTTGAACCATCAAATGCTCACTATTTCACATGCAAAGTCTTTTTTTCATGATTTTTTTGTAACACTCATCTCAAAATACTTGAAACATTAGAAAAAGTAATGAATAATGAAATATTTTATTTTTTGTAGCAAGGAGATGAACAAATCTTCATAAATCATCATATCTCTCTATCCCTTTCACTACCTCTCTATATATCACAATGTCTCTCCTTAAGCTCTAGACCTATCACTCTCTCCTTTCTTCTCTCTTTGTCCATATTTATAACTATCTTTCTCACTCTCTCTCTCCCCTTGAGCTCTAGACCTATCTTTCTACCTCTATCTCCATCCTTTTTCTCTCTCTCTACCTCTCTCTCTCTCAAGTCCCTCTCACTCCCTCTCCCTCTCCCTCTCCCTCTCCATCTCCATCTCAATATTTTATCCAATAGAAGTGGATAAAATTGGACCATTGCACCATGATTTTTGAGCATTTCCAAGTATTTGGTATGCAACACCCCAGAGCCAAGAATAGAGCCAAAACAACCTCATCCATGCTGCCTAGGAGATTAGCATTGAAGAGCTTCCTCATCATTGCCTGAACCAGGTTTTTAGGGGTGATTTGATCAAGAAAAGACACTAGAAAATGAGAGACTATGGGAATTAACTCAAACCATTTCACTGTAGGCCACATGCTCTTGGCCTAATACCATTTTCACTATGGCCACCTTCAAGGGATCATACTCCAGAAGAATCCACTTGAGCCTTTAGTCCATGAGATTTTTAAAACTCCCCTAACTCACACAACAATCTAGGAAAATTGGAGTGTCAAGCCCAAAGCCGGATAGCTCCTCGTCTGATTTAAACATTGCATACTTCACATCCTCCATTATTCTTTCTCACCCAAGCGAAGCCTCTGGAATGAAAAACTCTAGCAAATGTAGAATGTGGAGATCACCACCTTCGCTGGATTAAAATGAATGCCATACTTTCATGGAATTTATTTTAATGCCATCCTAGCATTCATTTTTATGCGTACGTGCCACCCTTTGAACTGCCGAAAAGTCTTGTCGAGACCACTAGCCAGGAATGTCGTACCTGCTGGTATAAATGAGGGTGACGTTCAATGTGTTTTTGTTTAGTATTTAATTTTATAAGGATTTGTATTATTTTTATTTTCTTTTCCATTTTAAACTTTCAAATTAGTAAGTATATTTTTTATTTATATTAGGTATTTAAACAGTTTTAAATTTTTTTAAATACTCAACTAATATTATCTAAAAAAAATTATAATTACTAAATGTTCAGTTTACCTGTTCAAAATTTTAAAATGGAAAAGAAAATAAAAAGAAGACAAATCCTTATAATTAAATACCAAAAAAATTAGTACAATCCTTATAATTAAATTCTTAAAAAAGCATATGTATATGCATAGAGTATTTTGTTAACCAAGTGGTTTGTAAATTTATACCAAGCAAGGAGTAAAATGATAGAATAGTCAATTTAGTAGAATAAAAAGTAATTTTGTATAGTGCTTGGTAATTTAGGGCTCAAAAAACAAATAATATTTACATGCATGTAAAAAAGTAGAATAAAAAATACTTTAACCATATACCCTTAACCCTCTACCCTCAACCTTAAACCCTAATCCTTGAACCATATTATACCCTATACCCTCGACCCTAATCCCTCAACCCTAGTTAAACCCTTAAACCCAATTACTAAACTCTCTACCCTAATCCCTCAACCCCTAATCCCTAAACCCTTAATTAACCCTCAACCCTCAACCCTCTACCCTCAACCCTCAACCATTAACCCTAGTTAAACCCTAATTTGGCCTCAACCCCTATACCCTCTACCCTATACATTGGACCCTCAACCCCAGTAATCCCTCAACCTGCATATACCCTCAACCTTAAACCCTCAAGCCTCAACCCTTAAACCCTCTTATACCCTCTACGTCGCTCTGATCTACCCTATACATTAAACACTCAACCCTAAATTCTCAACTCTCAACCCTAGTTAATCCCTCAACCCTCAACCCTTAAACCCTTAAGTACCCTCAACCCCTACCCTCTACCCTCAACTAGCCAATGCGTCCCTCTACCCTCAACCGGCCAATACGTACCCTCTTATACCCTTGAACCTAATTCCTCAACCCTAATCCATCAACCCTTAAACCCTTAAACCCAAGTACCTAATCCCTCAACCCTTAATCCCTTGACCCTTAAACCCTCGACCCTCTACCCTCTACCCTCAACCCTCAAATACCCTTAATTAACCCTAATCCCTAAACCCCTATACCCTCTACCCTATACATTGGACCCTCAACCCTAATCCTTGAACCATATACCCTCTACCCTCTACCCTCTACCCTCAACCCTAGTTTAACGCTAAACCCTTACACACACCCTCTACCAGCTCTACCCTCTACCCTAGTATACATTAAACCACCCTCAACCCTCAACCCTTAATACCTCAACCCTTAATCCATCCCTCCCTCTCTACCCTAATCCCTCAACCATATACCCTCAACCCTAATCCCTCAACCGTATACCCTCAACCCAATACCCTAAACTCTAAACCGTTAAACCCTCTACGTCCCTCTAACCTCAATGTCCCAATACCCTCTTCCCTAGTACTCAAACCTAGTAATCCCTCAACCCTAATACCTCAACACTTAAACCATCTACCCTCTTCCCTCTCATCTATCATCCTATACATTAAACCCTCAACCCTCAATTCTCAACCCTCATCCCTTAATCCCTCAACCCTTAAACCCTAAACCCTAGTAAACCCCTATACCCTCTACCCTTAACCCTTAATACATCAACCCTTAATCCATCCCTCCCTCTCTACCCTAATCCCTCTACCCTATACCCTCAACCATAATCCCTCAACCCAATACCCTAAACCCTAAACCATTAAACCCTCTATGTCCCTCTACCCTCAACATCCCAATTATACCCTCTACCGTAGTTGACCCTACTAATCCCTCAGCCCTAATCCCTCAACCCTTAAACCCTTAAATCCAAGTAAACTCTCTACCCTAATCCCTCAACCCTCAACCCTTAATCCCTCAACCCTTAAACCCTCAAGTACCCTCAACCCTCTATGCTTAACCCTCAAGTACCCTTAAACCCTAATCCCTCATTAACCCCTATACCCTCTACCCTATGCATTGGACCCTCAACACTAATCCTTGAACCATATACGTCCCTCAACCCTCTACCCTCAACCTTAAATGCTCAACCCTCTACCCTATACATTAAACTGCCCTTAACCCTCAATTCTAGTCTACCCTTTCATCTACCCTATACCTTAAACCCTCAAACCTCAAACCTTAAACCCTCTACCCTCTACCCTCTCATCTACCCTATACATTAAACCCTCAACCCTCAATTCTCAACCCTCAACCCTTAAACCCTAAACCCTAGTAGACTCCTATACCCTCTACCCGCAACCCGCAACCCTCAACCCTAATCCCTCAAACCTATACCCTCAACCCAATACCCTACACCCTAAATTGTTAAACCCTCTATGTACCTCTACCCTCAACATCCCAATTATACCCTCTACCCTAATAAATCCTAGTAACCCGTCAGCCCTAATCCCTCAACCCTTAAACTCTTAAACCTAAGTAAACTCTCTACCCTAATCCCTCAACCCTTAAACCTTCAAGTACCCTCTACCCTCTACCCTACACCCTCAACCCTCAAGTACCCTTAAACCCTAATCCCTCATTAACCCCTATATCATCTACCCTATACATTTAACCCTCAACCCTAATCTTTGAACCATATACATCCGTCAACCCTCTACCCTCAACCTTAAATGCCCAACCCTCTACCCTATACATTAAACCCCCCTTAACCCTCAATTCTAGTCTACCCTTCAGTCTACCCTATACCTTAAACCCTAAAGCCTCAACCCTTAAACCCTCTACCCTCTACCCTCTCATCTACCTTATACATTAAATCCTCAACCCTCAACCCTTAATCCCTCATTCCTTAAACCCTAAACCCTAGTAAACTCCTATACCCTCTACCCTCAACCCTAAAGCCTTAATATATCAACCTTTAATCCATCCCTCCCTCTCTACCCTAATCCCTCAACCCTATACCCTCAACCCAATACCCTAAACCGTTAAATCCTATACGTCCCTCTACCCTCAACATCCCAATTATACCCTCTACCCTAGTCAACCCTAGTAATCCCTCAGCCCTAATGCCTCAACCCTTAAACCCTTAAACTCGAGTAAACTATCTGCCCTAATCCCTCAACCCTCAAAACTTAATCCCTCAATCATTAAACCCTCAAGTACCCTCTACCCTCTACCCTTAACCCTCAAGAACCCTTAAACCCTAATCCCTCATTAACCCCTATACCCTCAACCTTAAATGCTCAACCCTCTACCCTATACATTAAACCGCCCTTAACCCTCAATTCTAGTCTACCCTCTTATCTACTCTATACCTTAAACCCTCAAGCCTCAACCCTTAAACCCTTTACCCTCTACCCTCTCGTCTACCCTATACATTAAATCCTCAACCCTCAATTCTCAACCCTCAACCCTTAATCCCTCAACCCTTAAACCTTAAAACCTAGTAAACTCCTATACCCTCTACCCTCAACCCTAAACCCTTAATACCTCAACCTTTAATCCATCCCTCCCTCTCTACCCTAATCCCTCAACCCTATACCCTCAATCCAATACCCTAAACCCTAAACTATTAAACCCATTGCGTCCCTCTACCCTCAACACCCCAATACCCTCTACCCTAGTTGATCCTAGTAATCCCTTAGCCCTAATCCCTCAACCCTTAAACCCTTAAACCCTACAAGTAAACTCTCTACCCTGATCCCTCAACACTCAACCCTTAAACCCTCAAGTACCCTCTTCCCTCAACCTTCAAGTACCCTTAAACCCTAATCCCTCATTAACCCCTATACCCTCTACCCTATACATTGGACCCTCAACCCTAATCCTTGAACCATATACATCCCTCAACCCTCTACCCTATACATTAAACCGCCCTTAACCCTCAATTCTAGTCTACCCTCTGATCTACCCTATACCTTAAACCCTCTACCCTCTACCCTCTCATCTACCCTATACATGATTAAACCCTCAACCCTCAAGTAACCTCAAACCCTAATCCCTCATTGACCCCTATACCCTCTACCTTATACATTGGACCCTCAACCCTAATCCTTGAACCATATACATCCCTCAACCCTTTACCCTCGACCTTAAACCCTCAACCCTCTACCTTATACATTAAACCGCCCTTAACCCTCAATTCTAGTCTACCCTCTGATCTACCCTATACTTTAAACCCTCAAGCCTCAAGCCTTAAACAATCTACCCTCTACCTCTCATCTACCCTATACATTAAACCCTCAACCCTCAATTCTCAACCCTCAACCCTTAATCCCTCAACCCTCAACCCTTAAACCCTAAACCCTAGTAAACCCCTATACCCTCTACCCTCCCTCAACCCTTAATCCATCCCTCCCTCTCTACCCTAATCCCTCGACCCTATACCCTCAACCCTAATCCCTCAACCCTATACCCTCAACCCAATACCCTAAACCCTACACGGTTAAACCCTCTATGTCCCTCTACCCTCAACATCCCAATACTCTCTACCCTAGTTGACCCTAGTAATCCCTCAACCCTTAAACCCAACCCTTAAAATCAACTAAACTCTCTACTATGATCCCTCAACCCTCAACCCTTAATCCCTAAACCCTTAAACCCTCAAGTACCCTCTACCCTATACCCTCAACCCTCAAGTACCCTTAAACCCTAATCCCTCATTAACCCCTATACCCTCTACCCTATACATTGGACCCTCAACCCTAATCCTTGAACCATATATGTCCCTCAACCCTCTACCCTCAATCTTAAACCCTCAACCCTCTACCTTCAACCTTAAACCCTTAAAGCTCTACCCTATATATTAAATCACCCAAGTAACCCTCAATTCTAGTCTACCCTCTGATCTACCCTATACCTTAAACCCTCAAGCCTCAACCCTTAAAACCTCTACCGTCTACCCTCTCATCTACCGTATACATTAAACCCTCAACCCTCAATTCTTAACGCTCAACACTTAATCCCTCAAACCTCAACCCTTAATACCTCAAACCTTAATCCATCCCTCCCTCTCCACCCTAATCCCTTGACCCTATACCCTTAACCCTAATCCCTCAACCCTATACCCTCAAACCCTAAACCATTAAACCCTCTACCCTAGTCAACCCTAGTAATCCCTCAGTCCTAATCTGTCAACCCTTAAACCCAAGTAAACTCTCTACCATGATACCTCAACCCTCAACCCTTAAACCCTCAAGAACCCTCTACCGTCTACCCTCAACCTTAATTAACCCTCAACCCTCTACCCTATACATTAAAATGTCCTTAACCCTCATTTCTCAACCCTCAACCTTTAATCCCTCAACCCTTAATCCATCCCTCCCTCTCTACCCTAATCTTTCAACCCTATACCCTCAACCCTATAACCTCAACCCAATACCCTAAACCATAAACCGTTAAACCCTCTATGTCCCTCTACCCTCAACGTCACAATACCCTCTACCCTAGTCAACCCTAGTAATCCCTCAACCCTTAAACCCTTAAACCCTTAAACACAAGTAAACTCTCTACCCTAATCCCTCAACCCTCAACCCTTAATCCTATAAGAACTGAAAAATCTCACATTTTTTAGTAGCCTCCACCCACCTATCTTCCACATTTCATAGAAATTCATCACATTTTAATTTTATGATCAACACAAATTGTTGAAATTTTTGTGACAAGATCCATTTTGTAGCCCACATTGCCAAATTGACACACCAATAAATGAGTTTGAGACTCCATAATCTTTCCTTGTTCCTAAATAAAAATTAGCACTATTTTCCTAATAATGCATCATTGGTGGAGCCCCCATCATAGCCTCACTAATGGCTCGATGAAAGCAGTTCATAACCTAGTATCTGTGTAACAATACCCTATCAGGCTGACTCCTAAGGAATTCTCCCTGATAGACCGATAGAGTCAACAAAAGTAAGCACATATTTGTAACTCATGAACATCGGTGGAACAAATGTTTGCTTTCCCCCAATGGCCCAATATAATCACAAATTATCAAGAATCAAAATATATCAGGGAATGTGTATCAGGGTAATATATTCTAGTATCTCGCCGATAGACTGAAGGAAAGTTGTTCATCAGTGGAGAAGGTGGCTATTGGTGGAAGAAGGATCGAAGTCTTTCCAATATGGTGATGATGGTTGTACTAACTAATGTGACATCTCAAGGAATCATCGAGATATTTAAAAATAAATTCTTCCCTCTGATGACAAGACTGAAACAGGTGGTGTATTTATGAACCAGAATTGAAGCACAAGTTGATCACATAATTGGCACATAGTTTGGAAGATTTCGTTGAGGACAAAAGAAAAAATGAAAAGTTAGGAGTTTTTACATAGCAAAAACTAGTGGAGGCAAGACCCAAGTAACTACACCAATCTCAACTGAGAAGTTGTAATTTTTCAAAAGATTAAGAATTCAAACAATGGAGGAAAACACAAAAAAACCCAAAGCTAAGAAACAAAAAATTGAGAAGAGACTCCTGAATCAAGACCTATTAGATCACTACCTTGGGTCGAGGCCAAGACCCAAGAGGAGTTCTCAAATGAATCCTTCAATGGATAAATTATTAGATAAACATAAGGGCTTCAGAGATATTTGGACACCATGACGCGGGTATGAACTCTTCATGTATCATTATAGAAAACAATTGAGGTTTCAGCCAGTCTACAACCTGTGGGGGTTGAACTTGGGAAAACTCATGGTTCCCAATGTGTTCATAAATGTAGAACTAATTAAAGCTCTGAATAATAGATACGACCCGTAGAGGAGAACTATTCATTCACATAATGGGGATGACTTGCTTGTTATTTCTAAGGATTTAATTTCTAATGTGTTTCAGTTGGAGTGTCCTATGAACTTGCCATTCATGGTTAGAGACCTCTTGACAGAGTATCACCATATGGATACTAGCTACAAACGATGGAAACTACCCTTGCATAGGCCCAAGAATGAAGGAGGCCAACTCGGGAGGTTTTCAAGAAATGAAAACCTTCCTTTTCATGAGGAATTGTTTGAAGAATATTTCTAATACACTTATTATTCAGCTAGTCAGGTCTTGGGGGTAGAGGTCCCACCTTTCATGTCTATTGCCCCAATGGTCTTAGCTACAAACATATAAAGAACTGGTGCCATATCATTCAATTATGCTAGATACTTGGCTAATGCCCGAAACTGGGAGTTTGAAAAGATTAAAAACAATAGTGAATATATTCATTTAAAAAATTATTCTCTATTCATGCATTTTCTCATGCACGAGCGACATGTTAGAAGGGTTTGGAGTGAAGAATTAGGAATAAGAGATACAAATGAAAATTGAAACCTCAAACCTATACAAATGTGGAATTCATTGTGGGATAGTCGATTTGGTAGATCTCATTATCTTTATTTTGAGGAGTTTTTTGTGAAACCATTGAGGAAGTTGTTGGGATATCCACATTATTATAACTTATCCCCAGAAGTACAAAATTTTCTAAGACCAAAGGAAAATGACCCAAGGAATAAGGTGAATCATAACTGGGGAGATTGGTATGCTTTTCTTGATTGCACAGTGATCAGGGTTTATGGGTTTCAAGGAACTCCACACTTGCTCCCATGAGTAGTTGTTGATAGAATTGCCTACTTAGAAATTGTGAGGCAATTGGAAAAATATGATGCCATACACCTCAAAGGACACAACAAACAATCAATTATGCCCAATAATTTATGTTTTGGAGACTTTACAGTGGTTGCAAATGAGGGATATGAGTAAATTGATCCTAAATTAGCATAGTATAACCTCCCTCTAGGAAGTAAAATGGAAAATTTTGATGCAGAAGGCTTTATTCACAAAGCAAGGCTATCATAGGGGTTATTAGGATATGGCATATGTTCTCAAAAGAAGATGTGATCAGAAACCATGATGAAGCCTCTATCACTAACAAAATGACTGCATATAATAGGGTTATGGTCACAGAGCAATGGAAAAGAAGAAGTGTCCCATCTTATTCAAGGGAATTTGGTGAAATACAAGATCCTCTAGCAAGGATTGAGAAACTCATTGCTCATGTGAATGAATTGGTAAAAGATGTGCCTTCATTTGTCTTTGATGCCACTCATGCAACCTATTCAGGAGTGCAGGCTGAAGATATAGAGCCCTTAGATTATATTCCTTCACAACCAACTCCTGAGATGATTTTTTATAAAGATACTAATATAAGTGAAGATGAGGAGAGTGATGAGGAAGATGAGAAAGTACAACAAATAAATGCTCTTGTAATTGCACAATATGAGCCTCCTTAGGAACACAATGTTGTAATACTTGAAGCATCAAATGAATTATGTGATGATGTTAGGATCAAGGTTGGACATAAGTTCATTTCTAATGAAGATTTTGTTAAGTCTTCCGAGTTTAAATAATTTTTTTATGAATATAAAGGAAAGAAAATGAGACAAAAGATGCAGGATGTCACTCCTGAACAAGAGGCTACTGCTTTGGAAGAATTGAAAAAATAAATAGACAAAGAGATGGAGTCCATCACTCTTGAGAGAGGGAGAGAGTTACTTCAGGAAGCTGGAATATTGCTTTTGCCCAGGCGGGATATAAGCTCTGCAATTGTGTTTGATAGTTTTAGAAAGGGAGGGGACAAAACGATGAACTTAACAGAGGAAGCAAGTGATAAGATGTATTTAGGATCTGGATACAATCCAGATGAGGCCACCTTGCTTATTTGGTCATTGTACCCCCATGAAAAAAGACTAGCTATGATTGATAATCCAAACCAAATGTTTGGACAACTCTTGGTCCAAAGAGTAGGGGATACCAATCCCATGGAGACAACAAAATTGGATGTCAATGTGGCAAAATTCACCAAAGCATAGATTGATAAGTTGGTTAAAGAAAATGACCTGGGTTGAAGAAAGAATTAGCACATCAAAGAGAAAGATCATCTTCCTCTTTGACACCAGAGTTGTATTCCCCATGGATTGAAAAGGATAAGAGAGTATTGGATGCAATGGCTAAAACAACTTATTGGAAAAATTGCCACTTGAAATCTCAAAAATAATGTAAAGAATTGGAGAAAGAAGTCAAAACAATCAAGTATAATACTGCATCTGAAATGATCAAGGGGAGATTCAATAAGATGAAAAAAATGTGTTGATGAATATTGGAGACAATTTAAGTAGGTATACTCAACAATAGAGGAGAATGAACGACTACAGGGGAGAATAATTGAAAAGAGAGAGGAGCTTCGCGACAAGCAAATCTTGAAAGGACAAATATTGCATACACATAACAAATTGGTAGAATCACACAATGGATATCATAACAGGATCATGGAAGATCTTGACTGCTTCAATTTGACTCCAACACTTTATGATGATATGGAAAATCCTCGAGAGTATGATGATTGGAAGGAACATGAGTTCAATGCGCTTCTAACTGCTGTACTACATGAAATCAATGATGAGGACCTAATTTTACAAAATACTCACAAGCAACTTGAGAAGATGATGTATAGGGAATATGATATGAGGGAAGTGATCTCCAATACAAATACTTGTGTTGAACAAGAGTACATTCATCACCGCTTTGCATTTAATTTGTTCCTTAACCAAACTATGGATATACCAAACACAATGGGACAACCATCAAAATGAAAGGAGTCAATCGACAACACAAACACCCTATCATGGAGTAGAAGCTTTGAATATATCTCAGGTGGTCACGGGTTTTTGCTTGGAGATTAACGGATTGGTGCATTCATTTGCTACAATATTTTGTTTTATTAATTATGTTTAGTTATCAAATGACATGACTTTTTGTAATGGGTCTGTAGCTTGTTGCCTCTCATATATATATAAGAGAGACCAAGACCCAAATAGATCATCATCACATCATTTCCATTTAGGGTAGACATTAGTAAGAAGATAGATTGTAACAATTTGCCCATCCATCTCATATCAGAAACTACTATTATAATGCATATTATTCAAAGATAAATATAATGGAGAAGGTTATACATAATTGTTAATTTGCTTTTAAGTGTTCAACTGTTGTGTGGATTTATATGCTTATATGTTATTTGGCTATCTCCAAAGTGGTTGTTTATGTTATTCAAATTGAGTGTGTGAAAATACATTTAATTTGTAAATACACATTTGCTGTAATTATGTGATGTTGTTGACTGGTTTCAGTGTTCAAAAGGATTAAAGTTCCTTTTAAGAAATCAAATTTGATAGGTTCTTGTTTGGATTAAATTTCTTTTGAATAGATTGTCTTAATTGGTTTCCTTTCACATATGAATTAAATCCTTTCACAACTTCACAGTAGCATAAGGGGATATCACTAGGATTACTAAGAAGAGCCCAAATAACTAACATACTTGCATGTTTGCACAAGGTGCAAACATTCAGAGTGCCCAACTATTTGAGTTAAGCTAAACCCTTAAACCCTCAAGTACCCTCTACCCTCTACCCTCAACCCTCAAGTACTGTTAAACCCTAATCCCTCATTAACCCCTATATCCTCTACCCTATACATTGGACCCTCAACCCTAATCCTTGAACCATATACGTCCCTCAACCCTCTACCCTATACATTAAACCACCCTTAACCCTCAATTCTCAACCCTCAACCCTTAATTTGCACAAAGTACTGCAGTAAAGGAAAAATTTTCTTTGTTTAAGATTATCTGAAGGAATAAATGGGGAATGTTGGTGATAGTATGGATCTTGTCACACAAATTGTTGCATTTCATGTTAAATACAATGAAAAATAAAAGGCAGTAGATCTTTTGATGCAAGTGAAATGTAGACAAGCAACTGAAGGCTAGTGAATATTGTGGAAGGGTTTATTTGTTCTAACACCCTTAATCCCTGCTAGATTAGAACAATTAGGCACTGCATCAGGCGCTAAATTAGACACCAAAAAAGGCTCTAAGCAGGTGCTAGAATAGGTGCTACTCAAAGCGCTAATATAGGTGCTAATGTAGACACCAATCTGGTTGCTAATTTAGGCGCTAATTTGGGCATCACAGTAGGCATTCATAGCAGTGCTAATCTTGTTGCTTATTTTGGTGCTAATGTTGGTGCTAATTTGTGCCTAATTTAGCGTTGGCCTGTTCTAGTTGGCACAAATCTAGTTGCTAATTTAGGCGCTAATCTGGGCGTTATAGTAGGCATTGTTTGTGGCGCTAATCTTGGCAGTAGTCTAGGTGTTAATAAGGGTGTTATAGTGGGTGTTAATGGTGGCACTAATCTTGGTGCTAATTGCAATGCTAATATCAGTGAAAATTTGTGCCTGAGTTAGCACCGACTTGTTTTGGTTGGCGCAAAAAATGCCAAAAATAGTGCCAACCCGAAAAATAGTGCCGCTTTTTCCCAAAAAATGGAGAAAAATACATTAAAATAGTGGGTGGAAGGAAAAAAAGGAGCAAAAAAGGGAGCTAATCATAGGGATTTGTTGTCATGACTGGATATGAATGGATATATAGATTTAGAGGATATTTAATTTAAATTCATATGTTCTTAGCCTTAAGGTTTCAAATTCATATGGCAATTAGTTTCATCAGTTTTAAATTCAAAGTATTCATATTTAGGGTTTCAAATTTAAATATCTTTTAGTTTTGGATATTTATCATCATAAGTGAGACCTTATCTATGACATATCTTATAGATCCTTACCCTATTCATATTTCTTATATAACACTTGTTTATCACCTACATTCCTTCATGGATATATTCTTGGCCTTAGGTCATCTTCCCCATGCATACCTTATGCGTTTCATGCTTACCTTTTACAAGAAATGCTTTCACATATATTCTTAGATATTTACATCTTACATGACATCCATTTGTGGTTACATTCTTACACTTTATATATCTATATATACTTACATGTTTATATATAGTAGTTTGGGCTACTTGTTGATTGTCCTTATTAGTGGGGCAACATGGGGGGCACCTTGTTGTCTCTTTTTAAACGTGTGATTTCATGATTACATTTTTTTAATCTTATATATTGTTTGACACATGATGACATCTATGTCACTTTTGTATGATTCAATTGAGATTGCATGATAATATCTTTTTCATATTTCATGTTTTCATCTCCTTTGATTCCTTTCATCAAATAATGTAAAAAATTATAGGGGGCACATAATATCATAAATGTGCTTTTTTGGCTATAATGGCTTTATCATAGACCTACATTGCTCACTCTTGGTCATGATGGCTCCTTCACAACTCTAGAAAATTTTGGTTATGATGGTTCCTTTGTAGCTTTACATTTATCACTTTTTTTTTATGATTTCTCCTTCATAATATTGCATTTTCTTTTGGATATATGATGATTCCTTTATAGCCTTATACCATTCTTTTGGTTATGATGGATCCTTCAAAATCCTATACTTCATTTATTTTCATGTTAAAGTATCCACTTGTGATTGTTCAACCATCTTTATAAATTTATACATTATTTGTTTTGATTAAGATAAAAACGGGTAGGGCCCATACCCATTATAAAATGACCATAAAGGCCAAGCAAAAGGAGCTCACAAGAAGTGAGGAAAATATTAAACTTAAACAATAACTACACTGAAAAGACCAATAAAAAAATAAAAGTGTAGACATAGATAGGGACCAACACAAATCCAGAACTAGCTACTAATCACCTAGTAGCTGAAGGCCCTTGATATCCTGTCATTCTTTTTCCAAGAATTGAAGCTTATCTTCGAAGGATATAACCTTCTATTTCTTGTTGCCACCATCATCAATAAGGGGAGGTAGAAATTTCCACTTTCTTTCCCTTTTTTCTAGAGCTAGTTTGATTGACATCTTGAAGATCATCCCCAACAATCTTACCTTAACAATTTGTTAGCTCTTGCTGGAACATCTGAATGGTGACGATAGTGTTCTTCACTATCTCTTTACTATACTTGACAATCTCCTATAGAATATGAAGGGTTTTTTGCTAGTTGCTTTGCAGGATAGCCACCTCATCATGAAGTTTGATATCTCCTCATAGGTCCCAATGACAAACTTTAGATCCTCAACCTTTTTCTCAATGTTAGCCAATTTCTCGAACATCTTAGTCAAACGAGACAGTAAGTTCCAGTTTCAGTTTATACATTATTTGTTAACATTGTTAAGTAGTTGCTTATGCTTATTTCATATTTTTATTAGAAGCTACTTATATAATTTTGTTCTTATAGGTTTGAATATGGAGTTATCATTACAATGAGAACATGTAGTTCATCATCCAATCTATGTCCTTTATATATGTGCTTAACATTTACTTTTGTGTTAACTACTTTTTCAACTTGACATGCATGATTCATAGTAGATCACATGCAATCCAAAGTGGAGATAAAATGTAACAAGGGAAAGTGCATCCCTACCAGAGTGCCCGATTGTATATTTTGTGCAAGAGTTGGTATCTAGATTGTGCCATATATGATTCCACTTCTTATCCTTAGTGGTCCATACCTAACCCTAAAAAATATTTTTTCTAGTCCTAGTTCAAAAGTGCATGTGCAACTTTTAACCTGGGTCAAAACTACACTTTGTGGGATTGACTCCTTTTTTCTAAATCCAAAATTAGTCATGGGTCCTAACCAACTTGCATCTAGCTAGTCGTTTCCTATTGGCTCAAGTTTGAAATATTAAAATTCATATGCTAAGGTGTTGCATAAAGCTTGAGTGAAGCCCCCGTTCATTTGGGGAGACAAGAACCATGATCTACCATTGTATGATTATTACAAAAAGTGCTTAGAATAATATAGCATCAACATCTACATTCACATGGGCATATCTAGATGCTTGCATTCTACTTGGCATGTCTAAAATTATCATATTGTTGAATTTGATCAAAGGGTGTTCTAGATTACTAGAGGCAAACACATTATTAAAGAAACCATGTAGTAGATTCAATGCCACAAGTCTACTTTAAAGGTGCACGAAAAGTACAAGACTACAAATACAAAGATCAATATCATAAAATTCCACAATAGGAAACATATGATTTCATAATTTATTAAAATATGATTGATACATGTCTAATTATTAATGATTTAAATGAACAATAGAACTTGATATATAATGAAATATACTTCATCATTTTAAAAACTAAATGCTCTATACATTTCTATTAATTTAACATTCATTTTATTAGATATTCAAATATTATTATTAATCTCAACTACTTTATCATTTCTATTAATTTAACATTCATTTTATTACATATTCAAATATTATTTCTAATCCCAACTACTTTATTATTTTTATTAATTTAACATTTATTTTATTGCATATTCAGATATTATTTCTAATCTCCACTACTTTATCTATATTAATTATGTATAATTAATCAATTAACCTATATAAATAAATTTGTAAAACGTCTCTTCTGTTTCTTTTCAGAGTTAAACATCAACATTATTAAGTTCATATTCTTCCAAATTTTTCTCCATGCCATTAATATGACAAAGGCCCGTGACATAATGTGGAGATGGTGGAGGTTTACTTCTAGATTATTCTTGAGAAACTTCATAACCCATCATCCATGAGGCACGTAAGCTTTTTATATACATCCGTGTGGCTTTGGTTGATTGGTTAGTTGGTGAGCTGTTGGGCAATCAATTTATCAAAAAACAGAGGACAATTACCTCAATTTTAAGCGACTACCATAGCACCCCTATCCATCATTTTACTTACCAGTTATGATAGTGTGGAGAGGGGTCTGTCAAATTGCTCAATCAGTACGACATCATAATCATAACAATCCAAAGCATACCCACCACTGAAAGGTGGGCTGGATGCCCCCACATTACTTCATTGCAGTCAAAGTAATTGAAAACAGAGGAATGTGAATTGCAACTGAAAGGCAATGTCTTGAAATGGGTTTTATCTGCCCAGGTTAAGACTTACAATTGAAATAAAAAGCTGCAAACAGGCTCATTGTCTAATACAATACAAGAGAGCAATGGACAGCTCTGAATCTCTGAAGAATAGGTAGTGATTTTGTCATCTCCATTTTTTTTGGTTTGGGGGTTTTCAATATAATGTTTTAAGGCATTTAATCCCAGATAGTTTCAATTTCAGATGGTGGAAGGAGGACACAGTGGGAGTGGTAACAGGGGCCAACAAGGGCGTTGGGTATGCAATTGTTCGTCAGTTGGCAGAGCATGGGATCCATGTCATATTAACAGCAAGAGATGAAGAAAGAGGTAAGACTGCAGCCAAGACTCTCAATGATGAAGGGTTTCATAATGTTGTGTTCCATCAGCTGGATGTGCAGGATGAGAGAAGCATCCAGGCGTTCGCCAATTGGGTGAAAGAGCAATATGGCAAATTGGATATCCTGGTATTATATTTTAGTCTTCTTTGCTGCACTATTTACTTGTCTGAATCATATTTGTAATTCATTTTGCAGCAGATTCAATTCTTTTCCATTACCCATCCTCTGAGTTCATATCCTTTTTACAGAACCCATCCCTTATCAACTTGAATGGTTCTTTCTGAAACCAGGGAAGGAACCAAAGGTTATGCATATTAATATTTGGATGTTTAACTTGTATACTCCAGATAAGTCCTTTGTCTGTACTAAAGTCTGAAATCATTTTAATTTTTTTAAAATCATTTAAGGTTTTTTTTAATATTTAAGTTAAAATAGTTATCTCATAAATTTAGTAATTATATAAAAAATATATCTTTTATTTATCAATTATTTGGAGTTTGAATAAGATTGTTTTTTGATTTGTTGTGTATGTTTTTACATTTACATTTCAGATCAAACTCAGTGACTATCATGAAGAAGAGGAATGTCAAGGAATAGGATGTAGAGATGGTCTTAAGAATAAAAAGGAGGAAGAAAGAAGGAAGGGGAAGGGAGAAGGAAGGACTAGAAAACAAGGAACACAACTTCTAATAAGAAAAAAATTCAGAAATTAAATTTATGTTAATTATAATAGTCAAAATTAAATGTAATCTGGAATATTTCAACAAATTATTCCAGATTACATTTAATTTTGACTATTGTAATTAACATAAATTTAACTTCTGATTTTTTGTCTTCTTATTCAGAGGCCTTGTTCCTTGTTTCCGGGTCCTACCTGGTCCTGATTCTTCTTAGGACATGTTCCTTGTTTTTTGGTCTTTCCTTCCCCATATTTTTCTTAAGACCACGCCTGTATTTTATTCTTTCACTTTCATGGAATCCCAAGGCAATCTTATTGAAACATTCCAGATTACATTTAATTTTGGCTATTGTAATTAACATAAATTTAACTTCTGATTTTTTGTCTTCTTATTCAGAGGCCTTGTTCTTTGTTTCTGGGTCCTTCCTGGCCCTGATTCTTCTTAGGACATGTTCCTTGTTTTCTGGTCTTTCCTTCCCCATATTTTTCTTAAGACCACGTCTGCATTTTATTCTTTCACTTTCATGGAATCCCAAAGCAATCTTATTTCAACATGAGCTGTGGAAAACTAAACTAATACCAACTATTCGAAGTTTTTTAAGTAATTATAGAATTTGATTATATTTGTCTTTTGAATTTGCTTTAAGATTTTTCTTCATATTTAAATCTTTTTTACTTACTCTTAACATTTTTAATTATGAAGTTTTCAACAAACTTAAATCTATTTATTTTATTGTAATAATTTAATTATGAATATTTGGTTTCTCAAATTCAATTAACTTTTTCCCATTCTCTTAATTATGACATATTTTACATATTCAATCCTGCCTATTTTAATATTCTAATGTTTTTTTTAATCAAATTTATTTAATATGTTTTAATATGTCTTTAATTATATTTTATTTTTTACAGGCAAGCTCTCATAGCTTACAACGCTACTCTTAATTACCAATTTCTGTAGTTTTTTATGCTCATTTGGCTTGCTATTCCATCCTTGATCATAAAAAAATTAAACCCTCAACTATGGAATTTTCTTAGTACATATTATTCCTCTTCTCTGTCCACTTGGAATTTATCATAGTATTACTGATCAACCTTGAAAATACAGGTTAACAATGCTGCAATAGCAGGGCTTAAAATTGATTATGACATTGCGAAGGCCAACAAAAGCAATCCCACCATGTTATTTGTAAGTACCTTTATCTAACTTGGATTATATTCAAGGTTTCATTCCATTTCAAATCAACTTATTAACAGTTTTCCCTTGCTTACAAAAGACTTCGCCTGGAAGCACAGTGGAAGGAATATCTGAAACTTATGAAATGGCAAAGGAGTGCATTGACATTAACTACTATGGTACCAAAAGAATAGTGGAAGCTCTTCTTCCTCTTTTGAAACTTGCTAGTGAAGCTGGTGGTAGAATTGTAAATGTATCTTCTCGTGCTGGGGTTTTAGAGGCAAGTCAATAAATTCTAAATAAAAAATAGTGTTTAAAACTAAACTTGATTTAATTGTTGATATAATAATATTAAAATACTGTTAAAAACCAGTAAGATTTGTTTTGAATTTAAAGAGTTGATATTATATGCAATCCCATCTAAATCATTTGTTCATATATTTATTTTCATTGTTTGGCATTTGTTACAGTTCATTCCAAGTGAGACTCTTAGGCAGCAGTTGAGCAACCTCAATGATTTGACAGAGGACAAAATAGATGTATTCCTTAAAAATTATTTGAAGGATTTTCAACATGGGCTATTGAAAAGCAATGGTTGGCCTGTTTCACATTCAGCCTACTTCATTTCTAAGGCTGCTCTTAATGCTTATACTCGTCTTCTTGCACTCCAACATCCTAATTTGTACGTGAATTGTGTTCATCCGGGATTCATCAAGACTGATATGAACTTAAATGCAGGATGGTTATCAATTGATGAAGGAGCAAAAGGGCCTGTCATGCTAGCCCTTCTCCCTCCAGGCTCACCTTCTGGTCAATATTATCATCAAACAGAAATAGCTAGCTTTGATATCTTAACTAAGATAGAGGGTCTATAATTTGGAAACACATATTACTGTTAAATTTTGCTTAATGTTTTAGACTTCCTACAACTCTTGTTACTTTGTACAACTCTAAATTTAATTGTCATTCTACTATTAATGAAATGACTATATTTAGACCTTTTGTTATAAATTTAGTAAAGCATAATCTGGCATCATTAGAAATGTAAATTATTTGGAAATTAGTAAAATATACAAAATTTTAGAAAACTACTTTTAAATATTTTCTTCAAGCAAGTTAATTCTATTTTTTTTTCATTGAAGATTTTTATATAATAAATTATGGTTAGGAATTTCTTTTCTTATTATTGTAGAAGTTAACAAAAATATATTTACATCTTTAAATTAGTCTAGATATCTTTAAATCACTTCAATATTTCTCACGTGCTTCTTAAATATAAGACTTGAGCTTTAATATTAGTCCAAAGTATCAATGTTTAATTGCATATGCGAGTCCCAATTTCTTGAGTGTGAGTTACTTCTAACCAATAGTGAGAGACTCAATGAATTTCATTGTAAATGTTTTACCTCTTCCATGGAAAATCAATGAATTAGAAGAAGGTTCTTTTGCCATAGCATTTTAGAGCTCCAAATTGACTACAAGCCATTGGATAGAAGAAGATCAACAACTATACTTTTTTCTCAAACATCAAAGTATTCACAATTTCCTACTTTGTCATTGTGGATTTAACTAGCTTAACTATCTTATTAAATAATCTATATAAATAACGTCAAGATATATCCTTTTGGAGGCTTTTTTTTTTATTACATGATTTAGCATAAGTTAAATATAAATGAAGTTATTCAAGAAAATAAAATTTAATAAAAGTCAAACCAAGTAGAATGTCATTAGGGATTTAACATATGTGCTTTTCTATGCTGCCTTCTTGGCATTTAATTCTCTATTTGCCTTTTCATCACTTCTACACTCTGCTCATATTGTTGCATACTCAGTATGACTTTGATTGTAGTTGTGCATTGTTTCTTTCCAATGGTATGTTTGGAGGCTTTGAGTAGCTATTAAAAATTCATATTGATTTTGTATTTGTGTGCAAGATTTAAACATATGGAATGTCATTATCTTTCGCATCACCATATGCAAATGACTATCAAATTTAAAGGGTTTTAATTTACACTATCGTAACATGAGATTCCTTGAATTGAAAATAAACCAGTCATAAAGGAGGCCAATAACCTAGTGGTAGAGCATCCAAACAACAAATATGAGGTCCTAGGTTCAACTCCTAGCTAGTCCATGAAAAGTTTAACATGGTATCAAAGAGTGGGTCAACAGAGCCAAGCTCAAAGGGGTTTAGAAAATGAGCCACACCTAAACCAAAGATAGTCTGATCACAAAGAGGGGTGCTCAATAGTAGAACACCCCAACAACAAATGAGAAGTCCTATATTTGACTTTGACTGATTTATAAAAAAATCCGAATGTTTGAAATCAAGAGAGATTTCTTACATAATTTAGAGAAGACTATGGCACTATGGATGGTGTTTGCAACTGCCACATTGAAAGAAATTCCATTTTCTATCATGCCATGAATGTCATACAAAGCCCCTTCCAAAAATCTATATTGAGCAGAGCAGGATGGCTATATTTGAAAGTCCTTAACAATTTCTAGGGCCTTTTTGATTGGCGGAATAAAAAGGAGAAAAAGAAGTATGAGCAAGGGCATAAGAACTGCAATGATAGAGCCTGTTTAGAAATCCAGGAAAGACATCTGCTAGGAATTTCATATAGTGTGATTGATGGTTACAACCAAAAGAAATTATAGCATGCCAAAACTTTCACAAAGCAGCAATAGAAAATAAATTAAAAATTTCAGCTTTTTTTCTTTCTTCAACCCTCTTCTGTGTTTTGATATCAAATGAAGGAATTTTAGAGCATCATAGAAGTAATAATGATCTATAGATCATCTATCACTGACAAAACAATATAAAATTGTTTTTGATATTGAAAGCAGCAAAACAAGGGTGATGACCCGTTAAAACAAGGAAAACACGACGATACACAACATACTAACACTAACAACACAGTGACAATAGGTCTAAAAACCAAACCATCACCCTAACCAGAACATATAAAAAACAATACAAAAAAAACACAGCCGAGCTAAAGCTACTAGTAGAGTCCATCATGAAAGCATGATATAAAGTCGCTAGAGATATAGACCACCGAGGGTCATACCAGTCATAGAGGAAATTAAAAATGTCTTTAAGAAAATAAAACATGATCAAAGGATGATACAGCCATCCCCAGCCAAAACACCAAAACCCACCAAAAACTAAATTAATCTACTTTCCACTACATGGCTTAATAAGAGTAATCGTAGCCTAGTCCTTAGACAGGAACTTAAGCAGATTTTTGCTTAGGTGATCTTCCTCTGTATCGTTCACAGCCATATCTTCTACAACAAACAAAGTGTACTGGTGGACCTGTGCATAGTCTTCAAGGCAAATTGAGTATCATCCTGAATTCTTTTCTCCAAGCTCTCAATTTTGTTTTTCATAATAACAATCTCCTCCCAGGCAACATTCTATTTGATATGGCCTTCCTCCATGGGAACTTTACCCTCCACAATGTTAGAGGTACAAGGCTTGGCCTCCTTGATTTTAATGCTGGAAGGGCCCTTTTTAAGACTTTCAAACACATGGGAGGAGCTGCTAGTAGAACCTGAGAAAGCATCCTCACCCTTTTCCTTCACCTCCTTACTCCTACTCTCACTCCCGTCCCCATTGTCGAAATCTGAAACCTCTTTGAAACTCTTCCCTTTTTCTTGTTTGGTAACTAGTCTATTAGACCGTCGAGGAGTATTAGTCTCTTCAGTGATCTCAATATCCGAGTCAATTTGGTGGAGCCAAAATTTAGTCTTCTTTGAGGCTTTGGCTTTACCTCTCGGGGTGGGGGTTGTGCGTTTTTTCTCTTTAATTTCCACCATGGGCCCTAGGGAGGGAGAGGTGTTCTACGGTGAAATTTTCAAGGCAAGGTTTTTAATGCATTTCTTCTTACTTGGGCTAGGGGTGTCCATGATACTAGCCAATGGAGGGGTAGAAGAAACTAGAGCTTCTTGGACAGAGGTAGGATGATACATCAACCACAGAGATGGGGCGAGGAGGGCAAAGGGCCAAATGAAAATGATAAAGCCTAGAAATGATCCCTTGGTGAAGGATGGTGAATTTTTTTTTCTCATTCATGGCTTCAATAACATCTAGCACGGTACTCTCAAGGGAATGCATGAGAAAAAACGGAAGGGAAATATTATGGTGATTCCTATGGTGATTGAGGAAATTGAAATGGTAGTAGTAATACACGCCATACCTTCCTTTAAGGGTGAAGTATTTCATCACCAACATGCACACTCTGTCCCATGGCTCAGGCAGTGCTTCATGATCATACCCTCCATGAAGTTTAAAAGGTTTCTCGTCACCCCCAAAGAAAAGGTTGAGGCTGGTTTGGTCAACAACTTTGGTGGTTTTCTTCCACGTACGCCCTTCCAGAGCGAGACCCGTAGCCCTGGCGATGACCTCCTCACTGATATCAATTGAAATTCTCCCAATTGTGACCCTTCTATTCTTCCAAGAGGTCACAAAATTCCTTGAGAGACCCTCATCGTGGCCAGTCATAAATTCCATATACTGTGAAAAATTGCCTTCCCTACATATATGCCAAACGGTGCCATTCGCCTTCCAGTCATCACATTTATCAGGCTCCACCCACACCCGGGCCCCACCCATAGCTCCAACACACTCACCACAAATGGCTAGAACAATACCAAAAAAAAAATTCACTAGCCAGAAACAAAGAAAACCAAGAGTAGAAAAAACTGCATAGAAATGGCCAATAATAGGTAACTTGTAAAACCAAAAAAGATGGAAATAAATGATTTTTCCCATAGCCAACTCAGACCTATTGATTTCCTCATGTGAGAAGTCCATGGCACGAAGGAAAATGATATCGGAGAAAGGTCTGGACAACACGAAAAATTGAGCCAAATCCGCCCGCCTAAAAAGCTTTTCACGAGCTTCAAAAGGGTTAATAAAATAATGACCCTGTCGGTCATTAGGATGGAGATGGCTAATCTCTGTGGAAAACCAAAAATAGATGTACCTGACATGTGGCAAGTCCTTCCCCACTCTTTTTTCATACAACGGCCAAAAATTTAAAAAATCTCTCCCGCCCTCAATACTAACAACAGTTAGTAAAAGCCACACCAAATTAGGGAAAATTTTATTAAGCATCATGGAAAAAATCATTGGAGTCTTTTCTTAGAAGAACCACAACAGAAGGAGGTAAAGACTCTTCTTTCCTCCAGCACCGCAATCCTTCTCGATCAAGCCCAACATCAACCAGACTATCTGCAACCGCATTTCCCTCTCTATAAACATGATGGATGGTAAACTCCTGGAGTCTAGTAAGAAGGGAACGAATGTCTACAATAACCCCTTGAATGGCCTAGCCAACCACCATAAAATTGTTATTGATAGGTGATCTGTAAGATATTATTATTTTATACAATCTTTTAATTGATTGAACAGAGATTTTGGAGATCCTTTTACAATTCTACATTATTTAGTTATTGATAGATGATCTGCAAATCGGTATTATTTCCTACATTCCATCTTCAACTTAATGAACAAGTTGAACAATTTTTTTGGAAATATTTCGGCAATTTTACATTGTTTTGTTGTTAATAGATTATCAATAGATGATTTGCAGATCATCATTATTTCTTTAGTGTTTTAACATTCCTTCAAATTTGTATCAAAATGTTAATTAAATAAATTATCCTATATATATAACTATTACTTTACTTTTTTTATATACCAAATTTACTTTATGAAGAAGGATGGAGAAGGTATGCGTGGGCGGGACAATTGAAACCTATGATGGAGAAGATGCAAAAGACGATGGAGACCCAAATGGTGGTATCTTGGTGGCTGAGTAGTCTATAGTGGCTGCTTTTGGTGCTTGGAGATTCTAGATTGCAAATTTTGGAATGGGGCATGGCATTGGCGGGAAGGAGATTTCTAGATGCTTCCTTTTGGTCTGGGTGCATAGCCTTTTCTCATGGTCTGTGGTTGTGAGCTTGGTGCCTAGGCTCTGGAGGAGATTAGGGTTTCTGCTTTCCCTTGATTTTCTTGATGGTTCTGCTTTGGGAGGGTGTGGTTTCTTGCACTCTCATCCCTCTATTTATTAATGCAATAATAAGTATTTTATTGAAGACTAAGCTTAGATGGTCAAAATCAATCTTCTATAATCAAATATAAAACTAGTATGTTCTAACATATTGTTAAATTATTTTTTCTCTACTCTAGATCAATTCTATGTTATATAAAAATAAATTTAATCCACAAATTCAATTTATGCTTCTAGAAATGACTTACGTGCCTTAATATTAATGCCCACGTAAGCATTTTTTAGATTGGAGCTATGACCTAGAGAGACCACATTCTTGCAATCACAATAGCCAAGTGGAGACTTGAAACCTAGTGACCACAACAACAATGCCACCACTTAACCATCACACTATTCAAGATGAACCCATCTATTATGATATACTTTTTAGATGTGAATTATAATATGTATTTTTATTCATTAATTATATTTCTTATGATCTAAAAGTTGGAATAAAATATCTTAACTTATTCATTGATTTTTTTATGAATGACATCTTTTTATTAGTGTTGTTTTTATTGTATTTTATTTGTTCTTGGAGGATTTAATCTTATACTTTGTAAAATTTGGTCTTTGGTGTTCATTTAAAACCATTCAACTTCACCAATAGACCAAATATCCATTGAGATGTCTTTATTTGATTTCATTGATTTTTTATATATAAAAATTAGAAAATTATAAATTAACAAATTAATAACTTGATGGTTAGTGGTTAGTTAATTAATCACTAGTACTTTTATGATTAAATTGAGCAATTTTAGTAATTTACCTTATTTTTTATTAGATAAGAAGGGATTCTGAAAGGGCCATGATCCCTTTTGCAACAAGAAAGATTCAATAATAAGGCCATCAAGACAAGAAACAACCACCAAACAAGACAACCCAAAAGGTACAACCAAAAGAAAACAAAAAAAAAAGAGCGAAACATAGCAGGGGATACCACCCCACCAAAACTAAGTCAAGGTGGTTTAAAGAATTGTTCCAGTGATTTTTGCTTAATCATAATATAGGGATTCCGCAACACCAATCTTTTCAGCTTTTTGTTACAAGGAGAGGAAACAAGACCACCACTAGAAAGAACCAATAGAGGGGTCCAACTTAGAGGGATCATCAACATCATTATGAAGCTCTTGACATATAGTGGAGTCTTCCACAAAATTTGTCACCTTTTCCTTTTTCTTCCAAATAGTGTGTTGTTTTTTCTTCTTCAAGAAAGTAAAGGAGGCATGACCAACTTTACCACAAGAATGACAATTAATTAAAGAGTCTTCATAATCAATATGTTGCACCCACTTACCAAATTTAGAAGATATCTTAGTGGGAAGAATATAGTTATTCTCCACTAACACGCAAAATCTAGCAGCCAACAGATGCTTCATTTATTTGGTGACCTTATCCGTAATACAATATTGACCAAAGGAATTAACAATACACATGAAAATATGTTTAGTCCAAAACTCCAAAGGCAACCTTGGCAAACAAACCCAAATAGGAAACTTAAAAGTATTTGTCATTGGGTTGAGACCAGAGAACCATATTTGGAGACAAATTCCATTAAATCCAAGAAACCAAGGGCCCTCACGAAGGACCCTAGAGAAATCTTCAACGTAGGGACAAGAAAACAAAAAGAAGCTATTACATAACATAGTAACCTCAAATCTAATCTTCCAAATCCGAAGAGCCCAACTTATAACAACATGGAAATTAGGTTGATTACCACAAAATCTCCCAACCAATGAGGTCTTGAGCTAATCCAAAGACTCAACTGTAACATTACAGTCAACCTCTAATTGTTGGTTAGACAAATCACATAGCTCCTTAGCGCAAAAATCCTCTGATACAAAGGCAGTAATAGTAGATGAAGTAGAAGCAGTCTTGCACAAACTCTCAACCACACAATCCAACCCATCAGAGGGAGGCTCATAAATCGAAGGGGTCAAGGGGGAACCAACAAGAGCTCTAGAAAGAGGAGGAGAAATAGCATTCACCTCTTCAATTTTAGGGAGAAGAAATCCCTTTTCAAGGCCCATCTTAGGTTTGGGAGAAATGGCCTCACTTATAGGAGAAGCAACTACCTGCCCCAGAGCACCAGAACCATCATAGACCAAGCTTTCATTCTTTTGCAAACTACAAGCAACCTCCCCACTCACATAAGGGGAAACATGAGCAGCATGAGTGGAAACATCCTCCACTCCATAAATGTTCTACAACAAACAGTCTTGATGAATAGGAGCATTCTGAGTAAGGAAACCCTTGTGTAACCCAGAAAAAGGAGAACGAGACTCCTCCATATTCTTTCCAACCTTCTCACATCCCCACAACTTCCTATGAGCTTCTAAGAGAATATCAAGTAGGAACTACTCTTCCTCATTAGGAAGATCATACTTAGACCCAATATCCAAGCCAATTCTGTCATAGGAAAAAAGGGGCAAAAATTTCATCTAAGGTTCATAGATCCTCATCTGAAACATCAACATTTTCCATCTCCCAACCCTCATGAGCTTGGAAACCCACCTCTTTAGCTTCCAAGTTAGAGCTATCAAAGCTTGCAACCAAACCCTCATTACAAAAAACAAAGCTGCCCAAATCCTTAAAAGCAACAACCTCCATAGAAAAAAGACCTTTGTTTCCAACAAACCCACTAGAAGAGCCAACCATGGAATGGGAGAGCACATTTCCTCCCACAAAAACCTTTTCTCTAGCACCAATGTCGACCTCTTCAATCTCCACGTCACCATTAGCATCTCCTTCCTCTGCTTCGTCTACAACACAAGCCTCACAAGAGTCTCGATGTTGCTTCCTACCTAACTTCCACACAACACTCTTTCTCTTCCTCGCTGTTGTGCACACACCAAAGGAATGAGTTCCCTTCCATTTTCTCTTATGCGCTGCCTGCACGCTCTCCGTCTGCGCCATCTTAATTTACTTTATATTTAGTCTTTAATTTGCTAAATGGAATATTAACTTAGTAATTTATAAATGAATTAATTAAAATAATTTGTACGTTAGTAATTACTAGTAATTCAATTAGTAAATTAGTTAATTTTAGTAATTTATTTTATTAAATTATTAATAAATAGTTAAAATTAGTTTTGGTTAATCATTTAATTTGTAAATTGGTAGGTTGGTAATTAGTAAATTAGCAAATTAGTAATGAGTAATTAGTATTTTGGAACTATCAATGTGATTATGCTTAAATAGCAAGGTCATAGAGTTCTGTTCAAATCCTCATAGTGACATTTTAATTTGAAATTTCAAGTGGTGGCTCTTGGATTTCCATTTCGGCTTCTTAGTTGAATAAAAGTTGAATATGTTGATGGGGAAGAGGCCCCGCATGTGACCTCCACTAATGTGGGGCAAGTCTAAATAACCCCTTTCACAAACCAAAAAAATTAAAAATAAAATAGAAGAAATCCAAATTAGAAAATATATGTATGAGTGTATGCAAAATAAAATACAAATATACATGTACCACTAGAGTGTATGAACTTCAAATTTAAGAGACCTCTTAGTTTCATGTAAAATAGAGGATTGTCTTCTTACACTACTACCCTCTCTACAAAACTAGGTAACATGTCCTCTTAAATCTAGGATATTACAAGAAAAAATTAGAATTAATGTGCAATTAATTGCATACCATCAAATATAAAACCAAATCATGTAAAGTAATATATAAATATGCATACCATTGGATAATCCCCAATGGAGACCTATGCCTCCTCCATCTAAGTGAATTGATGAAGGTAGAATACATAATTATTGTATAAATAAAAGGAATTAAACTTGAGGACAAAAATTTATAAGGATACAAGATTATAATTATATATATAGTTTTTATAAAATAGTAAACACCATGAGTGACATGGTTGATGAAGAAATAGGAAGATCAACAAAATCTTGTGTGGATGAAACGTAAATATCTTATTGACATATTAAAGTTCATTAAATTATTACATAAACTTGCATCCAACATCTAATATATGAAATTTAATCATGGGAATTTAAACTAGTCATGGGAAGTGTACTATATAGATTTTGAATGTGACTAACATGGACATAGAAGGATCAACCACATCTTATGTGTGTATTAAGGAAACAAGTGGGTCATATAACTTCCTAAAATTGTACATGCATACATGGTATTCTAATGTTGATCCAACAATTTAGCTCATGACCCACATGGTATGAATATAACTCACTCTCAAATTTTCTAAGCTCCTTAGCCTTCCACATTTATCACATACCTTTTCACTCCTCAAAAACTACATGTTTACCACTTTAAGTGGTAGGTTCACCCATTTTTCTTTAAGTTTCCCAAGCTTTTCAAAGATTTCCTAAGCTTTTCCTAGGCCACCCAAGTTCTTGCATTGGAAAAGGAGGTGACTTACCTTGTGAAAAGGGACAATTTCATCATTTTATTGTCATGTGAAACTTCTAAATCCAACCATTTTACACCCAAAATTTCCCTTTGATTTTAAGTTTAGGTCAACTATAATTGTACCTAAATCTATCAAACTCCAATTCCCTCTACTTGATTTTGAATCTTAGCCTATTTTAATACTCCCTTAAATGGAATCACAAATGGTATTTTGTTGATTCTTGGTTGCCTCTTGCAAAGAATTCTAAGATTTTTCTTCCATTCTCATAGTCATTTGAGTAGGTTAGAACATTAATTATAGAGGTTTCTAAGAAAAAGTACAACTCATTCCTACAACCTCTATGCTCTCCCAATAGTCATTCTAAAGCTTCCAAGATCCCGGAACAATAGATACAACATTCCCAACCATTTCCCTTTACATCTAGTTATTTGTACCCTTTGCTTTTTTCATCAAACAAAGTTACCTAGGTTGGAGAGGAGAAAAGATTACATGAGCTAAATCGCTAAAGACACACATGCCACAAGTATTTTCATTAGCATCTCAAGTTTTCAATCTCCTAGGTATGAGGTTCCATCATTCTTACAAGAAGTTAAAATAGTTTGTTATTGAAATATTAGACTAAAATAGCAAGTAGAATACTTAATCAATCCTCTATCTTGCTCAAATCCATAATGTTATGTAAGTATGCATCTTAGAGTTAGTATTTAGTTAGTTACACTTTCTTTATTGTATTGTATTAGTGTAGATTAAATTACAAATATTAGTTTCATTTAAGAAAATTATTTTAAAATCAAGAACTATCAATAGTATCAACCAACAACAAAATAATCTTTAAAGAAACAAACACAAATCAAGAAAAAAATGTACATAGTATTCCTCTTTCAAATCACAAAAAATAAATAAATTATAAAACATTAGCTTGTTCATGTAGTGTTGTAAATTGTCACCCTTGACAATTTCACACTAGGTTTTGCTCCCTCTTATGTGCTTGAACCTAATCATGCACCTAATTTCCTAAATTATGCGCTTCATGACTCATCTTAAACATTTATTGGAAAATCAAATGTGAAAAACCAAAGTATACATTTACTATTTTCCCCTGACACTTTAGATCCCAGAAAAAGTGGGATCTAGTCTAGGGCATCCTACACCCTAGACCTCTTAATTTGGCTCCAACTTTAAATATGTTGATGTCAATAATTTATCATTGAGATTAAATTTCTAATTGTTAGTTATCGAGATTTAATTTTTGGGAAATTATAAGAGTTGCATATAAATACATAGTATTTTCATAATTTTAATTAATGAGAAAATATATTTTGAAATCTATTGAGAAAATCAAGTGTCCTAAGAGCAGTCAAGAGAAAAATATTTTGTCATCCCAACATCATGTCAAACTTTATGTGAGTTTGTTCATCTTTATGCAAGCATTTTGTTTTTGAGTTCTAATGCTTGTAGGTCTTCAAATCAAATCAATTCAAATAATAAGGAATCCTTGAAAGTGATGAGCATGACTTCAGTCCATCAAGGATATTGGATCTAAGTGGTGAGTTGCAACAAAGTGTTAATTTATCATTTTTTTTACTCATTTAACCTCTATCCCTCAAAAAGATACACTCTATTTTCATCATTTTTTCTATTATAGAGGTAGAAATACCAACACAAGGTTTGAATGAGGCAAGCCCCTATATGGCACAACCATTTTCCTCTTTTTATGTGTGCAGGTTACAAATCTAACAAATATTAGAGGAATATTGAAGGCAATTTTCTCATTCATGCATAGAAGCCCTAGAAGTTGAGAAGATATAGCAATTGTATTATTTTGATAACAAACAAAGATCCGAAAATGAAACTCAAAAGGAAGAAGCTATAAAACAAGGATCCAAGGCCTATGAAGTCAATTTTTAGTTTCAAATCCCTAGTCTAGGGTGTCCTTACACCCTGACCACCCAAAATCATCTTAGATTTAAGCCTCAGGTGCATCAGTGTTTTCCTTCTACTTTTTAAGAACTTAAATTTGTTTGTGTCTTCAATTTGCCATAATTCATCTCAGGACACTGCATTTTTATAGTTTAGCTAGTCACACCATTGCATCACATCAAAATCCAATCCCTAAGGCCCTCAAAGGAATTAGATCCAAGACTATTTGACTCATCTTTCAGGTTATAAGTCAATCTCATACCTTTGCCAATTTGGATTCTAATGTTTATTGGAAAATAATTTGATTTTAGGGATCTATCTATTAGACCTAAGATCCATTTTTCAACAATTTTTTTTGGTGAACCCGATATTTTGAACATCAAATAAATCTTCTAATTTGCATTTAGCATTTTCTAGATCTGAAATATTAAGCAAGTGTTAAAATTTCAAAAATCATATGCTTTTTTTTGCAAAAAAATGTGTTCGCATTTGAAAGGAAAGTGCCATTTTACTTGATTTTATGCAAATTTTGGAAAAAGTGTTTCATTTCAATCCTAAAAATTATTAGATTTGTAGGAGAATTGCATAATTTTTCTAGAACATTGAATAATTGAGTTAAAAAAGATTTCATCTTTGCAAAATTTGAAAACCCTAGTTCATTACACTATATTTTCAAAATCCATCCAAAAAGTAGCAGTTTCAGTTTCAGATTTGAACCAAATCATTCTCAAACATTAGTTACATGTCCCTGGTGTCTTAGAACCTAAAAGATCAAAAAATTTCAAGCCAATCTAGGGCATCCTTGCATCCTAAACCAGATCAATTTTCATAAGATTTCAGGTATAGATTGATCTTTGTAGCCTTTTTGCAAATTTGGACCCTGAATTTCAAAATTGTGTCTGTAACAAGTTTGTAGGTGTGTTTTTTATTATAATTTTCATTAACAAGCATAAAAATAGTTAGAAATTGGAAATTAATGATTAATCTTGGAGAAAGCATAGTAATCAACTAACAATTAAATTGCTAGGAAGTGCAAACCTTCAATCCCATTGTGGATTGATGCATTATTGTGATGTGGATTGCTTGATTGATTGCACAATCCATGTTGCAAAAGCTTGATTTGAGAGGTGTGATTCACAATTTATAGGCTCTAAAATTCTCAAGAAATGACTCAAGAATTCTAGAGAGTGTCATGTTGATGAAGGCTTGTTTTATAGATTTTAGAAATTTTGATCAACAATCAAGATTTAATCTAAGGATCAATGGATGAGAGGAAATCAAGGAGGTGCATGTTGATCGAGGATCATTGGTTGAAGATTCATGAGAGTTCAAAATATACCTAATTTCATGGAAATAGGTTGGAGATATTTTGAATTGGAGGGAAGAATTTGAATTTGAAAAGAGGATATGCTTTGTGCAAGTTGAAGAGTTGGAGGAAAATTAACCAATTAAACAATTATAGAAATTATTTAATTGTGAGAATGAGGGGAATTAATATTTTTTAATTTAATAATTATGAATTATTTAATCAAGAGGGAATATTAGTGTGAAAATGATTAGTTAATCAAATAACCTCAATTATTTAAGTAATAGAGAATTAAAATGAATTTAACTAAATAATTAAGAATTATTTAATTAAATGGAGGAATAAGGGTGATGAAGAGGAAAATGAAATTAGTAAGTGAGATCAAGATGTGTGATATATTCAAGACATTTTTGGGTGTCTACAATTTTCCCCTATTTGAAGTAAGGTACCTATTGTGTTGTTTCAAAGATCTGATGATGTTTTTTTTTTTTTTAAATTATCTTGATTTTATTTGATGCCCCACTATGCTCCTTCAAATGAAGGAATGATGGTGTGCTACCCCCTTGAGAGATCAAATGAAAAAACTAATTTTTGGGTTGAGTCCATGACATGACAACATGAGTAGTTCTATTGAGCAGAGGATGGAAAATAAGTCCTAGGAAGCCTCAGTACTAATCAAGACTAATGATCAAGGTTGGAAAAAAAAGTTGCAGGGAAAAAACCTAGGTTTTTCTAGCCATATATGTTCATTTGGGTGAATTTCAGCCTCATTTGCACACTTATCTTTGTGAGATCTTAGAGACCTTGAGAGATTCTTGAGTTCAAATCCTACAGAGACACTGTTACTATGGTCCACATTGTTCAAGTTGTACATTGTGTGAACTAGGTTCATTAGCTCTAGTGGCCAATTGACACAGGACCCACAGTATGTACAACTTTAATTTTTTCTTTTACATATTTTAAAATAGCTAAATGTAGACTAGAAGTTAGGAAAACCAAGGTGTCACACTTTGGTGTGATGCTTCTCCAACCTGACAATGCACCTTTGTAACTTGACACAATTCCTTTTTCAAAAATGTCAGGGCTCTGCATTTGCACGTGGGTTTAGAAATAGGGTGACACCTTTACAAAAATGTGACACATTTGAAAAGTTATGTTCAACACCTTTGCAAAAAGGTGACACATGTTTTAGCTCAACAGTGAGGTGCCTTTGCAAAAGTGTGATGCCTTTGCAAAAAAGTGATGCCTTTAAGTAGCACCAATGTGATGCCTTTGTAAAAAGGATCGCTTTTATTTTTTAGGAGTTTTTGACTTAAATTTTTTCAAATTTTTAGAAAATTGATGTCATGAGTATTACGCCTGCAAGGTACCCTACACCTCATAACTTCTTGGGAGTGGAGGCCACAGGTTTTGGAGATGATTACCAATTTTTCACATATTGAGGTTGAGTTCGTACATGCATTTGTCTTATTCCACATTGTGTATATGCCTAAGATTTGGACATGTCTATCTTTGATCACTACAGTTGTCGAGTGCTGACACTTTCAGACCTCTTCTTTCCATTTTTTTGACTGGGGAGGCTACCATCACCCTCAAGGATGTGTGGAAGATTCTACACATTTTAATCCATGGTGAGCATATTGCCTACGAGCCATACCTAGGATTTGAGGCTCTTGAGTGCATTTTGATGGATGAGAAAATTCAACTCGAGGAGGGACAGGTGGACTTGAGAGAGTATGCTGGCATAATTAGTGATGTTACTATTGTGGTGGTTGGATTGATCTATGGACCATTGATGCCTAATAGAAAATTGGAGGGTCCTAGAGAGGATCTTTGAGGGTGGAGTTCTCTTTGCTTGGGGTCATTGTATCTTGGCCCACCTATACCATGACATGCACTAGGTCATATATCAAGGTGCTACCAACTTTTCAACAAGTATGGCTCTTTTTCATATTTGGACATGGGAGCATATTACAGTGCTTAGACCTAGTTGCAACTTACATTAAGATGTTGGAAATCATTTCATATTCAAATATGATGGCATGTTAACTCACCACCACCTGGGAGAGCTGCCCTATTGGAGGATGTCAATTGATGACATGACATAGTTCACATGGAGACCATGGGTAGACGTTGAGGCTTGGGATGATGATGAGCATCTCCCTTACTATCGATAGACCAGGTGGCTCATTGGCCAAACCCCTTAAATTATAGAGAGGTATCTTCTAGATAAGGTGATGAGATAGTTTGGGGAGAGACAAAAAGTGCCCCAAGATGATTATGTTGTCGTATTTGCACACAAAATTACAGATATTGCTGAGTGGGGGGCCATACTAGTAGTTCATATAGCCATAACAGATTTTGAACGTCTTGCCCCAGTTCCATGGGTGTATGTGGATGGTGATGATGATATTGGGACCACTGATGAGTATGATACTTGGTTTACAACACATAGGCCCCTTAGGTTCACAAATCTAAAAAGGAGGGATGTCGACGATAAAAGACATAGGGATGAGTTCAACATACAATGCCGACAATGATAGAAAGCCAAGGAAGAGGCACCTAGATCAGAGGATTAGGGATAGGGTTAGGGACCACTGGTCCACCCCAAGGATCACCACAAGGACCACTAGAGGGTCCACCATAGCAACAACAAGTGACATTTGTTTTAGGTGTTCAACATTAGAGGTTGTAGATAGCACTACAAGAGAGGGACCAAAATGTTGAGAGTGTAATGGATTCAGAGGTGAGAGAGATTAGGCATGCCAGGAGTGTGATGGTTTTTGATCTGAGCAAAATTAGTCATGTTAGGAGTATGATAGTTTTTGATAGGAGAGAGACAGTCTCTCAGGACAACTTGCTTAGGTACAGATAGAGAGAGATCAACTTTAGGTAGAGCATGACCAAGTATGGACTCATTTGGATGCATAAACGACTCAATGATAGTAGGTTGAGTTGTAGTTAGCAAAGGAGACTGCTTAGAGACACCAACTAGAGGTTTTAGCACAAACATAGGGAAATTAATCCCACTTAAACAATATACATAGGCCATCAATGTGACCACCTACTACAATACTATGTACCACATGTCAGTGCTAACACATAGGTGACAACCTAACAACTCACATAGGAGTGTTTTGGGTTTGAGTAGGTCTAAGGGTGGATTAGTCGACTGACCTTCAAAAGGACCCCACCTCCAGAACAAACTCCTCCTGATCGAGAGGATTGAGGGAGCTCAAGGTAGCTTTTCTTTGATATATATAGACATTTTTTGTATCCATATGCTAATGTAGACATGTTTATGATGTATACACATTCATCATCTATAGATAGCTTCATGTATATTTTTATGTATATCACACATATTTGATATGTATCATGACATTCATTTTTTTGATATATATATGAGATGAGTGATGATTATGCAACAATGCTATGGTGTTATTGTATGTTTATGATATTTATGATGTATGATGTATATATGTATAAATGCTTTATGTTATGAGATGTATGGATGCATTGTGTTATTTCATGTTTCCATGATGTGATGATGTGATGGTGGATATCTATTTATTATTCTTATGATCGATATGCATGTTTCTAATAAAATGTGGATGCAGGATGTATGGTGATGAGATAATGATCATATGATCATGATTTCTTTTTTGTATTTTCATATGGCATATCATGCTTATGCAGGATGGATGATATGAGATGGTGCTGATGATTTATGGATGTAGGGTGGATGCATTTATTTTTGTATGTCATGATACTTGGATACAAATGTTAGTATAGATAGAAGAATAAGAATGGAATGATTAGAATAGGTCAATGATGATAATGTTGATCAAAATTCCAATAAACCTATATTATTCTAAGATTTTATAGAATATGTGATGATATAGGATAAATGATTTTTCTTTTATTTTTTAGATTATACAATATAACATAGAGAAATCCTTATTTGATATAGAAAGTAGACACTATGCACCAAGATATGAAGAAATAGGGTGACACTATATCTATTGCATGGACTTTGACTCTACAAACAGATATGAGTATCCGTGTTCATACTTGACATACAAACATTTTGTTTGATTATGTGAGGGAATGCAACCATTGAAGTAAAGAGACCAACACACAAAAGGTATGAAGAAACTGTTATGCACTATGCATTGTATCACTCAAGACTATCCCTGCACACACAAGGAAAGTATTCACCAAGTTTGTATTGCAAGAACATACAATTAGCATAGCGAATGAAAGCAATGAAAATGCCACATTGTGTACCCTTCTAGACATACCAAGATATTGAAGATCAAGGAAATTTTGAGTGAGCAATGTAATGATACAAAAAGATAAGACCAAAAGAAAATATCAAGATGAAAATATCAATACCATCATCTCTCTTGCTAGAGAGATTTGTTTTAGGTTGATATTTGAAATGATGTCTATTGTAGGAAAGATATATCAATTAAGACATGCATTGGATGTTGATTGTTTAAATGTTTAGGTTGTTGATATGAAAGTTAACTAACATGTTTGAAAATGATCAAGACTTATGACTTTGCATGAAAGTTTGTGTTTCATCAATTGTTGTACCTACTTCTATTTGTTTTGTCAAAGGTGATGATGACGATAAGTTTATTATGGATGAAATAATATTGCGGGTGAAAGTGAGATGAGATGGATGAATGTTTAGTTTTTTTTCAAAATTTTCCAATGTTTTTAACTTTTTAAGGATATTTTAAGGTTCTTTTCGGAATTTTAACATTTTCTAAGTTTGTTTTTGGTATTTTGTGTATATGTGAATATTTTTGAGTTTTTAACATGTTTGGATCGAGAGAAAAGGACCTAAGGGACAAACCTATTCCTCGAGGGCTCATCGGATATGGCCTTGCCTATGTGAATGCACATAGGCTTCATATTTTGATTATTTGGACTTTGATTAACACATACTTGATGCCTAATAATGTTTTTGGGATTTCAACACTTTATGGATGTTTTGATATTTTAATATTTTTTGGATTTTTTTTTAGTTTTTGAAGTTATTTAGATGTTTTAAAGGATTTCAAATTTTCAATGACTTAGGTGATATACAAGAATCCATGTTGATGATTAGCTGTAGGAAGATGCCGCCAACCATGTGTTACATTACTTCGAAATAGGCAGGACATACTAACCTTAGGATAATGCCAAGTAATACTGATAGGGATAGAGATGAATGGATGAAAGATGGATGGTATGAAATAATGAAAGGAGAAAGAGTACTTGATATATGGTAGATGGTGCTTATTTAAATGAGGCACCTATTTGCTAGGTTTTCACCAAGGTAATTTCCCAAAAGCACCACCAAAGTGGTTTTCACTAGAGGATGACTTTTGTCTTTACTATTTTGATTTTTTTTTGGTTTTTTTGGTTTATTCAAAATAATATACCCCTCATGGGCTAGGCATAGAACTACTTGATATGAATTTTGTTGATAGGTTCCTACAAGGGATCCCCTTTAGGTGTGGCTACCTAATATACTCTTGAACTATAGCTTGCAGTGATTACAAAAGGTCCCAACTAGTTAGGTTCAAACTTCCTTTTGTTGCCCTAATCTAACTAATTTTTATGATTCTCTTTAAGGACAAGGTCTCCTACTTGGAAGATTTGACCTTTGATATTTTGGTTGTAGCTTCTATGCAATCAATTCTAATAGACTTGTAGGTGATTCAATGCTTATAGGATACGCTCATACAACAACTCAAGTTCATTCAACTTGGAGGTCTTGTATTCTTGATCATCAATTAGGTGTTGCATTGAAACTCTCAATGATGTGAGCTCAAAATAAATATGTAGGATAAATTTAGTTTCATATACCAAGGAATATGGGGTAGCACTAGTGGGTGTTCCGATACTAGTTTGGTAAACCCATAAGTTGGGATTTAACAATATGTGCCAATCTCAGCTAGTGTCATTAACAATATTTTTGAAGATCTTAATGATGGTCTTGTTAGATGCTTTAGCTTGACCGTTTCCTTGAGGGTAGTAAGGATTTAGAGAAATGATGCTAGATATGGAATTGGTTACAAATTTCTTGAACATATTGGTTTTTAAAAGGAATTCTATTATTTGTGATAATGGCCCATGGAACATTGTAGTGGAAAATTAGGTAATTTAAGATGAAATTACAAATTTCTCGAACATATTGGTTTTTAAAAGGCATTCTATTATTTGTGATAATGGCCCATGGAACACTGTAGTGGAAAATTAGGTAATTTAAGATGAAATTTTGGATATCTATTTTTCGGTGATATAGGCCATTGGAATGGCTTCTATCCACTTCGTAAAATACTCATTGGTGGTAATTATGAATTTGTGTCCATTGAATGAGGTAGGTGTTAATTTCCTAATGAGATTGAGCCCTTGCTGTGAGAAATGCCATGGTGTAGTGATAAGTTGAAGCTCTTGAGTTGGAGCATGAATGAGGTCTCCATGTTGTTGGCATTGTAAGCACTTCTTCACAAACTTATTAGACTCCTATTCCATGGTAGGCCAATAGTAACCCATTCTAAGCAACTTCTTACCCAAGGTAACACCACTCGAATGTGATCTACAAATGTCTTCATGTATCTCTTTTAAGGTAGTTGAAGCTTGTTCTTGGTTAAGACATCTTAATAACGTTGTATCTAGACTTCTTTGATAAAGGGTATCACCAATGATGATGAAGCATGAGGATCGACGAATAAATGTTTTGTGAAGGTTATTTGTGAGGTCAGATTGAAGGATACCATCATGAAGGTCAAGGTAGATGTCACGATATCAAGGGGAATCAAGGCCAAAAGTTTTACACATGAATTATAATTCAAGGATGTTGAAAGCCAGTATGAGAAGATACAAGCTACAAGGAATTCACATTTCAGGCTATTATGTAATATGTCCAGTAAAAACCCAATGGCTTTCATTGCATATGTTGCTTTGTTGTTGACTCACATAATTTTCTCAAAGGTGATATCTATGAAATATTCCTCAAATCTATCAACCATTATTTTCTAAGGCATCAAATTATCATGCTTTTTTTAGTAATTGTCATTGAATTGTCTAACCACCAATTGGGAATCACTATAGACCTAAAGTTCCTAGATCTTCCATTGAATTGTCATTCTTAGCCCTGTGATTAGAGCTTCATACTCTACTATATTGTTTGTGCATGGAAAAGATAACATGTATGGTTTTTGAATGCAATCACTGTGAGTGGCGATGAATAAGATTCCTGCCCTTAATTTGTGTTGTGTATGGAAACCATCAAAGTACAACTTCCATTCATTTTTTGACTTGAGTGTGAATACTACTTCGTCTGTAAAATCATATACCAATGGGTTTTTGACATATATTGGAGCTTCATCTAATTGATCTACTATGACTTATCCTCTGACAACCTTGTGATCCACATAATCAATATTGAACTCACTCATGATCAATACCCATTTAGCCATGAGGTGATCCCACAAAATTGGTTTACAATTCCATTGAGGAAGGAAAAATTCAAAAATGCTCCCATGAAGAAAATTTCAAGTTTTTGGGGGTATTTGCTCTAACCCAAAAGGGGTTCGCTCTAACCCCCCTTTGAGCGAACCCCCTTTTTGTGATGTGACCATTTTTTACATGTTTTTAAAAATGAAATCAAAGGGAAAGTCAAGAAAAAGAGTTCACTCGGACCCCCCTTCGAGTGAACCCCCTTCACTCTAAAGGGTCAAGGGGGGTTCACTCAAAGGGGGGTTCGCTCGAGGGTTTGAGTGAGCCCACATTTTTTTCCCTTCCCCCCCTTTTCTACTAAATTTCTAAAAAAAAATTCCTTTCGAAGCTCGGTTTGAGGATGAAAATGGAGGAAACTTCACAAACCCAACTGGATGATGGTAGTCCTCAGAACAAGCTATCCATTGAATATAATTTTAATATATTTTGGTTTTATTATGTATTTTTTTAGTTTAATTAATCATAGGTTTTTCATTGAAAATCAAGCTCTATGTTTTGCACATGTGTAAAAATAGTAGATTATAAAAAAAAATCTGAAAAATATGTTCATGCTAGGTATGATGTCCTTGATCCAGTAAAAAAAAATGAATTTCAATACATACAAAGAAAGTTATGTTGTATACGGTCTTCCTATGTCTAAATTGTAATTGGTTTGACTTTAAAACTTAATTAAGAAAGAAATATTCAATAAAAAATTATGAAACCAAATGGACATGCTAGATATTGTAGTTACAAAGCTAAATTAAAAAAAATAGAATTTTATCCTTCATAGAAAAAAAAATTATGTTGTTTACGATGAACATCACTCTTTAAAAAGGTGTTTACTGTTAAAAAGTAGTTTTCAAAGGAGATGGAAAAAGAAATGTAATTTTATTCCAAAAAATTTAAAATATATATTTAGAATCTACAGACAAAATGCCACAAATCACTAGTTTGCATCATCTTCAAATTCCTCATGGTTTAGCAGCTATAGGTTCCCAAAAGTGAAGATTTAGTTAAGAAAATCAGTTCAATGTCCAATTTGGCCAAAAATTATAAACAAGTCTTGTGGTATCACCCCATGCGGCCTATTAGAGTTGCCTTGGATAATAGATATTTCAATGGATTGACCTTGGAGATAAGCTTGATTTGATGAATCGACATATAGTTTCATAGATTTTGAGAAGCAAACACTACCACTAGACAATCTCTTTCGATCAGGGTGTAATTAAGCTCATATCCCACTAAGGTCCGACTGATATAATATATTTCTCTTTCCTTTCTCGACTTATCATGTAGCCCTAGGAGAGCACCTAATGCTACTGAAGTCACCAAGATATATAGTATCAAAGGTCTGTCCATAACTAATGGCATCAAGATTGGAGGTGATGCGAGATAGTCCTTCAACTATTGGAAAGACTATTGGAAATGATCATCCCATTTGAAAGAAACACATTTGTGAAGGTGTGTGAAGGGATGACATATGTCCACCAATTGTGAAATGAATCTCCTAATAGATTGAAGCTTCCCTTGTAGACTCCAAAGTTGTTTGAGCATTTTAGGTGGTTGCATCTCAATGATTGTTTTGAATTTGGTAGGATCCTATTCAATTCCCCTTTATGATACAATTTATCCCAAAATTTTCCTTGAAGTGACTCCAAAGACAAATTTCTTTGGATTCAATCTTACTTGATATTTTTCTAGCTTATCAAAAATTTGAACTAAAACTTCCATATGTCCTTTCCTTGTGACTGCTTTTTCTAATATGTTATCCACATAGTGTTTTATAATCTTGTGAAACATATCATGGAAGATCATAGACATTTCTCTTAAATATGTTGCACCATCATTTTTGAGACCAAAGGGCATAATGTTCCACTAGTAGATTCCCCATGGACATGTGAAAGCAGTTTTGTGTTGATCCTCTTTTTCTATCATTATCTAGTTATATATTGAAAATTCATCCATGAGAGACAATATCTCATGTCCAACTATAAGATCCACAATAAACCCATGTTTAGTAATGGAAAATCATCTTTAGGACATGCTTTATTCAAATCTCTAAAGTTTGTGCATATCCAGATTCCCCCAGTGGGTTTTGATACTAGTATCAAGTTTGAAACCCACTCTAGATAATCAATAGGTCTTATGAAACCCACATAGAACATCTTTTGATATTCAACCTTGACCAATAGTGCTATTTGTGGATGTATTTTCCTTAGATTTTGTTTCACAAGTTTCACATTTGGATGCACTGTCAAGTGATGCACTACTAATGAAGTATCCAATCCTAGCATGTTTGGATAGGACCAAGCAAAGTTAACTTTCCTTTCTTTTAAGAAATCTGCAAGATTATGTTGTTCTTCATCATCAAGGGATGCAACATAGAATGTTACTTGAGGTTTCTTGGTGATCCCAACATTTATTGGTTGTGCATCTTCCACAAGAAATATTAATTTTCTTGGTCCATTGTGACTTTAGGGAGATTGAATCCATCATCCTTAGGTGCCTCAAGGAGGTTTTTACCATCGGATGCATCCTTTTTTTTAATTTTCTTGGTTTGAAAGTGCCACATTGTGGTTTTTGCTTGGGGATCTTATTTTGATTTTAAAATTTTCCATTTTACGACTGAAGGATTCAATTGTGTCCCCAAAGTACGTTTGGGTATCAAGTTCTATTTTAGACCCTGTTTTGTGATCTCCAAAAGGAATGTCATCTTTGGTCCCCATGAATTCTCTAATAGCCTCATCATTTTCGAATGAATCAAGAATCAACACTTGTTGTCAATCCCAGTCTATGAGCTAAGGATATATAAGTTCAAGTTTTTAGATATTTTCTAGTGTTGTCATTGATGTCAACCTCTAGTATGGTTAGGGATATTGTTAGAGATTGTTGCACTATGTTTTCATTAGTGTTGTGATTTGATGTCAACCTCTAGTGTGGTCATGTTGAGAAGTGTTTGTGGTATTTAGTTGGTGTTGAAAATTTTGTAGATATGTTGAGTAGGTGTTTGTGGTGTTGATGTTTCACTTGGTTTCCAAGTGCTTTTGAGAAAATTTGAATAAAAAAAATTGCAATGTGACAGAGGTGTGTTCAATGTTGTGCTCCACATTTCATTGTTGAAGATATGATATGCAGTTTGGATGTGATGTTCAAAGGTGTTCAAAGGTGCTATATTCAGAGTTTTAGGTTTTGGATCATGCAACAATGGAAGTTGTGTTTGACAGTGTGTTGCTTGTGAAGAAGGTTGTCTAGGAGAAATGGGATTGCTTTGCTTCTCTGCATTGAGGTTTCTTGTCTTGTGGACTTTTTGGGAATTTTCTCAGATTGTTTGTATCTACCTTTCCTTGGAGTATCTAGCATTCAATTGTTTCACAAGGATTGTGAGTGAGATGTATGTCTATAGTTGTATGGTTGGTTGGAAAGAATGAAAGTGTTCTTCAATTTCAAGTGGTTGCGGTAGTATTGTTGAATATTATGATGGTGTTGAAATATTATTGGATGTTACTAAATGTTGCTATGTGTTCCACATGGTGTTTCTAGACCTAGAGAGGTGTGTATGTGGTCACTTGTTAGTGTTAGTGCAGGTTTGGCCAACCTGACATTCTAGCTCTAATTGTAGAGATTGTTTTTTATTTGTGGAAGCACGACAAAGTGTGTTAGTGTAGATTTGGGTCCTAGTTAACTGTTAGTGTGGTCCACCTTGACTTCTTTCCACCATGAAATTGTTTGGTTTTGACCTATTTGTTGGTTACATGTTTGAGGTGCATACATTTCAATGTGGTTGACATGGAGAAAGTTTTTGAGGTTGAGGAGGATATATAAGCAAGGTTAATTGCTAGAGATGTGTGTGATAGATGTGTGAGTGTTGTATGATGTGAATGTGACCAAGTGTGGTGATCTAAGTGCAAGATTGAATACCTAAGGCTACTAGATACATTGAGTAAAAGGTGTTTGCATTTTCAGTGTGCTTGAAGTTGTTGGAGGTAGTGAGTTGAAGGTTATGGATGGTGCAAAGTTGTAGTGATGGATTTTTCTTGTTGCTCTAAGATATTGAATCTCTCTACAACAATCTTCTTCTATTCTTCTTTCAAAAAGTGAGTCCTTTGGGTAGTGAGCCCTTGGTAGTGAGTCATTCTTCTCTTTTGGGTAGTGAGCCCTTCTAGAAGTGAGACTATTGTATTTGGTGTTGCTATTTATATATATGTGAGATAATCCTCACTGTGGTTTTTCCTCATTAGGGTTTTCCATGTAAATTTGGTGTTCTCTTGTGTATGGTGTTGAATGTGTCTATGTTTCACATATTTACATTCTGCCAATGATTAATAAGGGTTTGATGCTTAATGAGAGATTCAAGTATTAACATACAACTGATTTACCCAACCTCTTAGTTTCCTTATGTGTCTAAAAATTGGTATTAGAGTTATGGTTCCTTGGGAGAAGCTTAACCACTTGAGGTAGAATCAGATGGTGCACAAGAAGGGTGTCAAAGCTCCTATGTTTGATGGAATGAATTATGCATACTAGAAAGCTAGGATGGAATCCTTTCTTGTCTCTCTAGGATTTGAGGTTTGGAGGTCAGTTGAAACTGGATATACTATGCCTACTAATGGTCTGACAAGTGATGATGAGGTCAAGGGTTATGTGAATAATGGCAAGGAAAGGAATGCTATCTTGAGTGGTCTTTCTGATTCTAAAATTGGGAAAGTGATAAGTCTCAAAACTACTATCAAAATCTTAGAATACATCATTGTATAGAAACATAGTACAACACCCTCATAAAATAGGGTTACCTTCTAGGGAAATTTAATCCAAAAAATATATTCCATCACATTTAAAACCTAATAATGAACGGTCCAAATTTATAATATATCATTAATTTAATGTATGTCAGCCATTTAAGAGTTTTTGTTAACACACTCACATTTCGCTTCTGTGCTCCCAATGTATACACCTATCAGTGTAACTAGGAAATACATACATGCATACATACATACATACATACATACATACATACATATATATCCTATCAACAATAAGCCTTATATAATTGCAAGGTTGAGACACATTTTTCCAATAGTCTATTGGAGATAAGTAATTCATACTATAGTATACAAACTTAACAGAGGATAAGAAAGAGTGAACAGTTCAAAGATTGCTTATGAGCTATGGTATGGAAAATCTCCTACTATGAAATATTTCAGAGTGTTTGGAAGTAAATTCTATATCAAGAGAGATGAAAACTTATGAAAGTTTGATACAAGTTCTAATGAAGGAATCTTCCTTGGATACTCTACAAAAAGTAAGGAATACAAATGTTGTAACAAAAGGTTGAAGAATATTGTTCAAAGTGAAAGTTTCAAAGTGGATGAGGAACCACATCAAAGTTCTATGTTGATAGAAAGATATGAATTTGATGGAACCCCATGCAGGAAGAAGAAAAAGATGAAGAGAAAGAAAGAGAGATGACAATTGAAGAGGAAGAAGCTTCAGAAGGGATCCCTAAGACTCCTAAGTATGTGCAAAAGAATTATTATGAATATAAAATCATTGGAGATAAGAGAAAATATGTGTTGACAAGAGGAAAATTTGTTATGACAGAGGAACATGTAAAGTTCTATTTACCTTTAGAAGTAGAACCTAAAATAGTAATTGAGGCATGCAAGGATGAGAACTGGATCAACACTATGGAAGAAGAGTTGAGACAAATTGAGAAGAATAAGACTTGGGAATTGGTCCCAAGACCAACAAACACTAATGTGAAGGGAAATAAATAGGTTCTTAGGAACAAACTGAATGAGGATGGAAAGTTTATTAGAAATAAGGCTAGACTTGTATGTAAGAGCTACTCACAAGTGGAAGGAATAGATTTTAAAGAGGCTTTTTCTCCAATGGAAAGAATGGAAGCCATTAGAATGTTTTTGGTTTTTGCAACACATAAAAACTTCAAGGTGTATTAGATGGATGTCAATTCTTCCTTCTTGATTTGTGAGTTACAAGAAGAGGTTCACATTAAACAACTAGAATTTTTTTCATTGTCAGAGGATGTCGATATTGTATGTAAATTAAAGAAGACATTGTATGAACTCAAACAAGCTCCTAGAGCTTGGTATGCAAGATTGGATAGATACTTTTTGTAGTAGGGATTCAAAAATGGTACTACAAATAGCAATCTTTACTTCAAGGTTGAGGGAGATCAGATTATGATTGTGGTTGTGCATGTTGATGACATAATATTTGGAGTAAATGAAGGTATGTGTAAGAGATTTGTAGAGGACATGCAAAAAGAGTTTGGGATGTCAATGTTTGGGGAGATGAATTTATTCCTTGGGCTACAATTTTGTTAATTATAAAAAAGGAATTTTCATTTCATAGTCAAAGTATGTCAAGGAAATGTTGAAGAAATTTGGAATGAAGGATTCTAAACTAGTATGTACTCCCATGGTTACTAGTTGAAAGTTGAAAAAAATGATGAATCTCCTAAGATAGATTAGAGAAAGTATAGATCAATGATTGGTAGACTGGTATATCTTAGTGCTACTAGATTGGATGTCATGCATGCATTTTTTCTTGTGGATAGATTTCAAGATCCTAAAGAATCACATGTGGTAGCAGTCAAAAGGATATTCAGATACTTGAAGAGTGCTCCAATTTTTGGTCTATGGTATCCTAGGGATACTGATTTATATTTGAGTGCTTATATAGATGTGGATTGGGTAGGTTGTGCAAATGAAAACAGAATACAAGTGGCTTGGTGCTTTCTTTCTTGGAAGTATGTTGGTTTCTTGTTTGAGTAAGAAGTAGGATTCAGTGTCATTATTTACTACAAAGACAAAATATATTATAGCAACATCATGTTGCACACAAGTGTTGTGGATGAAGCAGAAATTGAAGGATATCAAAGTGTCATATGTTGAACCTATTTCTATCTTTTGTGATAATATAAGTTCTATCAATATTTCAAAAAACCCGGTAATGCATTCAAGGAAAAAGCATACCTCTATCCGGTATCACTTTCTAAGAGAGAAAGTTGCAGAGAATGAGGTGAAGCTAGAGTATGTTCCTACAAAGGATCAAGTTTCACACATTTTCACAAAGGCTCTTCCAAAAGATACATTTGAGTATCTCTAATAGAAGTTAGGGGTTATTGCCCCTCCTTTCAACTAAACACATAAGTTGTTGCATCTATCTAGGTGAGCTATTCAAGATACATTCTTGGTCCTAGACTGATGAAGGCTACCTCTCAAGGGGAGAAGGTAGTGGTGTGTTTTAGTTGGTACAATCAGGGGGAGAATATTTTGTATCCCTAAGGAGAAGTACATGGAGATGGAGAGAGTAATAGAGAAAAATTAGTGTGTCGATGTTGCCTAAAGTGAAGCTTTTAGGTGATGTCAAAGGGAGAAATTGTTTCCCTTTTCCATTGATGTCAAAGGGGGAGAGAGATTGAAGTGTGAAAAACACTTCAAGGGGGAGAAAAATGAAGGAAAGGCAAAGAGAGAATGGAGTCTAAGAAAGTGGTAGAAATATAAGGAATGCCCTAGTTAGGGGGAGAGTTGTATGAGTGTTGGAGTTGCAGAGTTGCTTTTGTTGATTGATGGTTTTTCAAAGCTGGTGTTTCCATCAATGATAAAGGGGGAGATTGTTGGATATTTTCTAGTGTTATCATTAGTGTTGTCATAGATGTCAACCTCTAGTATGGTCAGGGAGATTGTTGGAGATTGTTGCACTATGTTGTCATTAGTGTTGTTATTTCATGTCAACCTTTAGTGTGTTCATGTTGTGAAGTGTTTGTGGCATTGAGTAGGTGTTGTAGATGTTGTAGATATCTTGAGAAGGTGTTTGTGGTGTTGCTGTCTCACTTGGTTTCCAAGTGCTTTTGAGAAAATTTAAATAAAAGAGTATGTAGTGTGATAGAGTTATGTTCAATGTTGTGCTCCACATTTCTTGATGGTTGAAGATATTCTTGTGTGGTTCGGATGTGATGATCAGAGGTGTTCAGAGGTGCTATATCTAGAGTTTCAAGTTCTAGATTGTGTGGAAGTGGAAGTTATGTTTGACAATGTGTTGTTTGTGAAGATCATTTGGGATAAATGAGATTGTTTCACATTTCTCTGCATTGAAGTTTCTTTTCTTGTAGATTTGGAAACATGCTCAGATTGTTTGTATGTACCTTTCTCTAGAGTATCAAGTGTTTAGTTGTTTTGAAAGGATGGTGAGTGAGATGTATATATGTGGTAGTGTGGTTGGTTGCATAGAATGAAAGTGTTCTTTAGTTTTAGGTGGTTGAGGCAGTATTGCTGAATTTTTTGATTGTGATGGAATATTCTTGGATGTTGTGAAATGTTTCTATGTGGTCCACATGGTGTTTCTAGACCAAGAGAGGCATGTATGTGGCTGCTTGTTAGTGTCAGTGTAGGTTCGGATGACCTAGCATGCTAGGGCTAATTGTGGAGGTTGTTTGTTGTTTGTGGAAGTGGGAAAAGTGTGTTAGTGTATATTTGGGTCCTAATTAATGCTTAGTGTGGTACAATTTCACTTATTTCCATTGTGAAAGTGTTTGGTGCCAACCTAATTTTTGGTTGTGTTGGGAAAATGTGTCTCAACCTTATGATTACATTAGGTATTGTTGATACATAAGGTACTGTTGATATGAAAATGACATAGGGGGTGTAAGGTGGTCCCATGTGAGGGGTTTGGGGGTTGCACACCTTGATGGGGGCTTAGGGGTAGTGCCCCTGAAAGGAAAATTTTATTTATATTTTATTATTGTAAATCTGGAGTGTTCATCATTAGGTCTTAGATTTGGCTATTGATATTTTATTAGCTTGACTTTCCATAGAAGGCAACCCTATTTTATGAAGGCATTGTATTATGACTATGTATTGTGATGTATTCTGAGAGTCTAATAGTGGTTGTGTTGAATCTGGATCTCTAGTTGGTGATACTCTTGTGAGAAGCTTGCTCTACAAGTTTATTGTAATATTTATGATTTTTGAATAATATATATTGGGTGGATTTTGGAGTTTGGGGATTTTCTCTTGAAAGGGTTTTCCCCACGTAAATCACTGTGTTGTGGTATGCATGATATTTATATTTATTTCTATTTAAGTTTATGTAATTGTTGAAAAGATCTGTAAAGTTTTGCATTATCCTCCTCTCAAGATTAGTGTAGAAAGTTGTTCCACTACCTTAGCTTCCTTACAAGTGGAATTAGAGCTTGATCACCTTTGGTTTCAATTGTGGGTTTTTGGGTTTTTTGAACTAATTTAGACTTGAGTAGGAACTTGTGCAAAAGACATGTGATCTTGTTGTGGGATTTTTTAGATGGCAAGTTCATTAGGGAGAATAGAGGTGGATAATTTATTTGGAAATAATTTTGAAATGTGGAAGCTGAAGATGGACAATCTGTTGATAGATTGAGATCTATAGGATGTTGTTGATGAGAATGTTTCAAGGCATACAAATGCTACTTTGGGTCCTCAATATGATGTTATGGACTATAAATCCAAGGGTCTAATTAGATTGCGCTTGGCAGACTCTATTTTAATCAGTGTCCATGAAGATACCTCTTCACATAAACTATAGAAGAAACTTGGTGAGATGTATCAAGCCAAATATTTTGTGAACAAAATTTTCTTGAGTAAGAAATTGTACTCTTTGAGAATGGCAGAGGGTGGATGAATTACAAATCACCTAGAAGCATTCAATATGTTGGTGGCTTGATTGGAATTAATTGGTGTCAAAATGGATGAGGAGGAGAAATGTCAAATCTTGCTTTTTTATTTTCTTGATTCGTAGGATTCTCTTGTTATGGCTATTGGGAGTACTTCTGTTATATTGAAGACTAAAGTGGCAGGTTCTTTGATTTCTAAAGATACAAGGAGGAAGGTATCCATAAGTGCCAAGGAGGCCCTAAATTTTCATGGAAGACCTAAGGAAAAAGGAAATAAGAATGAGAAGTGTGATAAATCCAAGTCGAAGGGGAGATTCAAATCCCCTAAAATGTCCAAAGTTATTTGTTGGAAATTTCATAAGCTTGGACATGTTTGTAAGGATTACAAAGAAGAAAAGAAGAAGAAAATAAAGAAATTAGATTGTGATTTTAAGTCTAAGAAGGAAGATGGTGATGCATTCATTGCATCTTTGGCAACTCGTGTAGGTAATTATGCATGGTTAATTAACTTAGGCGCATCTTTCCATATGACCTTTAATAGAGATTGTTTTTCTGAATATAAAAAAATTGATGGAGGTAAGGTGTACTTGGGTGATGATTCTTTTTTAAACATTGTTGGGTGTGGAAAAGTTAGAATAAGATTTCCTGATGGTAGAATAAAAAGGATTAATGGTGTGTTACATATCCCTAGATTAGCATGAAATTTTTTATCTTTGAGCAAACTAATAGATGCAGGTATGCATGTAGTATTTTTTGATGTAGGATGCAAGATGGTTAGACGTGCTATGGTGATTGCTAGAGGTGTCATATATGGCACATTGTATAAGCTTGATGCATCCATTATTGAGTGCAATAGTACTTCTATGAAAATCAAGTCTATAGAAGAGGTGAGGGTTTCATCTTTAGCAAATGGTCATGGCTTCTGATTAACCAAGGGTGCTCTTTCTTCTAAATCAAAGTTACCTACATAAAAAACTATGTTATGGAACCAGAGACTTGGCCACATTAGAGAAAAGGGTTTAAGGACCTTGAAAAATAAAAAGCTTGTTGAAGGGTTGTTTGATTGTAATCTTGAATTTTATTTTTGTGAGCATTGCATTTATGGAAAAAAAAACCGCATTTAGTTTTACTTGAGTTCTCATAAATCTTATGGTGTATTGGATCTTATTCATTTTGATGCATTTGATCTTGTAGATGTTCCTTCAATTGGTAAATCCACATATTATGTTTCATTTATTGATGATTATAGTAGAAAGACATGGGTGTACTTTTTGAAGAGTAAATTCAAAGCTTTCAGTCAATTTAAATAATTTAAAGCAATGGTTGAGTTGTAGTCCAGAAAGAGAATAAATTATTTGAGGACTGATAATGGAAAAAAAAAATTCTCTAATGATTTTGATAGATTATGTAAATATTGTGGTATTCATAGAAAAAAGACAACTCCACATTCTCCATAGAAAAGTGGAGTTGCAGAAAGAATGAACATGACACTGATGGAGAAGGTTAAGAGTATGTTGAATGGTGTTGGTCTAGAATAAAGGTTTTGGGTTGAAGCTGTTGCCACTGCTTGTTCCTTGATTAACAAGTCTCCTACATCAACTCTTGTTGATAAGATGCCTATAGAGGCATGGTCGAGCCACAAGACTTCATTAAGACATCTTAAAGTTTTTGGTTGTAAGGAATATGCACATGTGCATGTGCAAAAGGAGAAGCAAAAAAAGTTGGAGAACAAGATTGTACAATGTATCTTCATTAGATACAATTATGGTGTGAAAGAATACAAGCTTTGGGATCTTATTGCAAAAAAGGTAATATATAGTAGAAGTGTTATTTTTAGAGAAATTAAGCCTTATTTTGTTACATTGCAGCCAAAGCAAAGTAAATAGGATGATGTGGTTAAAATTCCTTCTATACCTGATAAAGTTGAATTGAGGCCCATGGATAGACAAGATGTTGAGGAGAGCTCATATAGCTTTGAATCTTTAGAAGAGGAGGATGAACCTACAACTTAGCTTGTTCATAGGTCTACAAGGCATAGAAAACCACCTAAAAGGTATTCACTTAATGATTGGAGATGTATTTTTTCTTTGAATACTAAGATGGATGATCGGTAGAAGAGGTATTAGGTATGAATGATGCATAGTCTTAGAATATTGCTATGGATGAAGAAATAGTAGCTTTGAAAAATAATGATACATGGGATCTTGTACCATTACGTGAAGGAAGAAAACTTGTTGTTTGTAAATGGGTGTTCAAGAAAAAGTTTAAATGAAGGTATTGAAAAGTACAAAGCAAGGTTGATTGTGAAAGGTTACTCTCAAGTTAAGGGTGTTGATTATGGTGAGATATTTTCTCTTGCTGAAAAATGACATCCATTAGAATTTTTCTTTCTTTGCTGCTACTTATCATTTAGAGGTTGAGTAAATGGATGTGAAAATTGCTTTCCTTCATGGTGATTTGGAGGAGGATATTTATATGACACAACCAGAGCACTTCATGGTGAAAGGTAAAAGTAAATTGGTTTGCGAATTGAAGAAATCTTTGTATGGCCTAAAACAGAGTCATAGGATGTGGTACCAAAAATTTGATACATATGTGTTTACTTTGGTATTTGAGCATTCTAAATTAAATCATTGTGTTTATTATAAAATTGATGGTGATCATTTTTTGTTTATTGCATTATATGTTGATGATATGTTATTCATTAGAAAAGGGAAATGTATGATTTTAGAATTAAAATCTCAACTTGCCACTAAATTTGAAATGAAAGACCTTGGTACAACTAGAATCATTCTTGGGATGAAAATTAAAAGAGATAGAGTGAATAGAAAGCTATGTCTTGGCCAAAGTAAGTATGTCAATTCAATTTTATAGAGGTTTGATATGTAAGATTGTAGACCATTATGTGTTGCTATTTCAATTGGAACAAAGTTATCTATTTTAGATTGTTCAACATCCCCATTAGAGATGGTAGAAATGAGCAAAGTGCCTTACCAAAGTGCAGTTGGAAGTTTAATGTATGTTATGGTCTATACTAGACTAGACATTGCCCAAGTAGTGGGATTTCTTTCTATATATATGTCTAATCCTGGTAGAGTTCATTGGAATGCAACTAAAAAAGTCTTCTGATATTTGCACGGTACCTCAAAATATTCCTTGTGTTATCATAGTAATATGACTAAAGATGAGATTTCCCTTGATATTCATGGTTATGTGGATTCAAACTGGGCAGGCAATGTTGATAGCAGACGATCCACTGGTGCTTATGCGTTTACTTTATTTGGTGGTGCAATTAGTTAGATGAGTAAGCAATAGGCTATCGTTGCTTTGTTCACTACTAAGGTTGAGTATATGGCACCTACTCATGCTTGTAAAGAAGCCATTTAGCTTAAGAGATTTTGTTTAGATATTGAAATAAAACAAGTTGTAGTGACAATTTATTGTGACAGTAAGAGTGTAAATGTATAGCTAAGAACTTGACATTTCATGCTAGAACCAAACACATTGATGCACATTATCATTTTGTTAGAGATATGGTCAAAGATGGTAGGATGAAGCTAGTTAACGTAGATAATTTGATGAATGTTGTTGATTGTTTAACTAAGCCTGTGAACACAAAGAAGTTCAAATGGTGTTTAGATACTATGGGCCATTCATCCCCTAGTAATTAAGAGATGATGTTTATATACCCTCCCATTGCTCTTGCAAGGTGTTTGACAAGTGGGAGATATTTTGGGAAAATGTGTCTCAACCTTACAATTGCATAAGGTAATGTTGATACATAAGGTATTGTTGATGCGATAGTGATGAGGGGCGTAGGGGGTCCCCCCCATGAGGGGTTCAAGGCTGCTTGCGAGGAAAATTTTATTTATATTATATTGTTGTAAATCTAGACCATTCATCATTGGGTCTTAGATCTAACGAAAAATATTTTATTATCTTCAATTTCCCTAGAAGACAACCCTATTTTATGAGGGTGGTGTAGTATGGTTGTGTATTGTGATGGATTTTGAGAGTTTGATAGTGGTCATGTTGCCTCTGGATCTCTGGTTGGTGATACTCCTGTGAGAATCTTGCTCTGCAAGTATATTGTAATCTTTGTGATTTCTGAATAATATATTGGATGACTTTTGGAATGTGGGGCTTTTCTCCCAAAGGGTTTTTCCCATGTAAATCAGTGTTGTGGTATGCATGATATTTATGTTTAAGTTTATGTAATTGTTGAAAAAATATATAAATTTTTGCATTATCCTCCTCTCAAGATTAGTGTAGGAAGTTGTTTTGTTACCTTAGCTTCCTTACAAGTTGCACATTTGAGGTGCATGCATGTCATTTTGGTTGACATGGAGAAATTTTTTGAGGTTGTGGAGGATATATAAGCAAGGTTAATTGTTGAAGATGTGTGTGGAAGATGTGTGAGTGTTTTTTAATGTGAATGTGATCAAGTGTGGTGATCTAAGTGCGAGATTAAATGCCTAAGGATACTAGATGTAGTGAGCAAAAGATGTCTACATTTTCAATGTGTTTGAAGTTGTTGGATGTAGTAAGCCAAAGTTTGTGAATGGTGTAGAGTTGCAATGGTAGATTTTTTTCTATTTCTTTGAGATAGTGAATCTCTCTATAATAGTCTTCTATTCTTATTTCTTTCAAACAGTGAGTCCTTTGGGTAGTGAGCCCTTGGTAGTGATCCATTATTCTCTTTCAAGAAGTGAGCCATTCTAGTAGTGAACCTATTATATTCAATGTTGCTATTCATATATATGTGAGCTAATCCTCACCATGGTTTTTCCATGATTAGCGTTTTCCATATAAATTTTGTGTTCTCTTGTGAATGGTGTTGAATGTGTTTATGTTTAATATGTTTACATTATGTTGATGATTAATTAGGGTTTGATGCTTAATGAGGGATTTAGGTATTAATGTATAACTGATTCAACCCCTCTCAATTGTCCTATGTGTCTAACATAAGTTTATTATCTTGTAGAGGAGATGTGAAGGATGTAGTGGTAATAGTGTATATCAATGCATTTTCAAATAAATCTGTTATACATAGGGTAAGCCATCAATATTTTTGTCATCAAATGGGTTAGATAAAGAAGAAGTTTCAACCTCCTCATTTAAGATATCCTCAATAAGAGAGATCACATTTTTATTCAATGTGTACCCAATACCTTTGTTGTTTGGTCACTTCTCTAGGATAATGGGTTCACACATACTTTATTTCTTTAATCCAAGTCCACTAGTACCTGTATATCCCATATTTATATCAATAGATAACCTTTGTTGTTTGTGTCAACATGAAGATGAGGTTACTCTTGTTCCTCTTGGTATACCCATTTGGAAATATCTCCTTCCTTGATGACTTCTGCATTTAGTTCACCCCATATTGTGAAGATAGTTGGATTAAACTTGAGGATTTTATTCATTTTCTCAATATGGAAGGGTTTTCCATATGATATGGGAGAAAGTAGTAGTGGGAGAATATGGTGGAGTTTTCCGTATGATGTGTGAAGATAGTTGAATTAAATTGGGGTTTTGAGTTGTTATAGAGTATACTTATAGAAGATCAAAATCATTTGTGAAGGTGTGGTGGAATGATGAATTGAGATTGTGTAGTATGTTGAAGATGAAGTGTGTGAAGTTAATGTGAAGGATTAATTATGTGACAAAGGAACTACAACATCAACATATGTTGAATGCTTATTTATATCAATTCATATTCATAGTTCTCATTATAATTTTCATGTATCCCACTCTAAGATAGTGTGTCTCATTAGGTCCTTGTATCTTTCCCTAAGGTTGTATCCCTTAGTCTACAAGTCCATAGGAAGTGAGCCTTAAACAACATTGTAATCTTTGTAAGCAGTGAGCTTCATATATTGTGAGTTAACTCTCACTATGGTTTTTCCCCCATTGGGTTTTCCATGTAAAAATCTTGGTGTCCTTATGTTGTGCATGTTCTCCATTTCTTCTTTTCTTTCAGTTCATGTGATGTGATGTTTAATCTGCAAATGGAATGGTTAAGTTTTAAGGTGTGTTGATTCACCCCCTCTTAGCACTACAATGTGTTCAACAATTGGTATCAGAGCTGAGTACCTTTGAGAAGCTTAACAACCGAGGTAGATCCTACACTTGAACACATGGATTTTGTAGCAAATATTAGTGATATGTTCATTCCAAAACTATATCTAGAAGCAAGAAAAACTAAAGGTTGGGAGATCAATCCAGATGACTATGAAATTGATCTTGAAGGATAACTCTAGTCTGCACTCTTGAAGATCTAGGTGAAGCAAGATTGCAAAATATCAAATATGAGTGCATGCTGGAAAAATCAAAAGAGACAATTGAGAAATTGAAGGAAAAATCTAAAGAATCAAAAGAAAATATTAGCAAAATAAAAGCTCAAATAGAAGGAGGAAATGGATGTGAGACTAAAATCAAAGAATTTGAAGATGTGATATCAAATTTAAAATTCAAAGTTGAAGAAGGAAAGAGGATTGAGGAGTGCTTGAATACCAAGCTCAATGATATAATTGTTGAGTGTTTAAAGATTGAGGAAGAGATTGTATCTCTAAGAAAAGAACTTGAAAAAGTAAAAGAAAAAATTAACAAGGGTTTGAAACTAAGAGGAGTTTCTATAATTATTGATGAGTTGATAAACTCTCAAAATCCATCTAAAGAGAAATATAGACTTGGTTTTGAAAAAGTGAAAAGTATTATGAATAATGCATCTACAAACCTATATGATAACTTCAAAGAAGAAGGAATGCTTGAATCAAGAGATGAAAAATTATACACTAAAAAACCTAAGGAGACATCCTTTGGAGATGTAAAGACAAATCAAGATAACAAGAGGGAAGGAGGATTCATTCCTATCTAGAGCAAGAAAAGTAACTTCAGAAAGCCTGTCCCTAAGAAAAATGCTCCCATCAAGTTCAATGGTAACTGCAATTATTGCAATAAGTTTGGTCATAGGGTAGTTGAGTGTAGAATCAAGATGAGTCAAAATTCATTTAGGCCTCCAAGTTACAATGCTATGAACTCTCAATCATTTCATGGTTAGTGCTATGCTTGTAGTAAATTTTGTCATAAGGCTAATGAATGCAAAAGTAAAATGATAAGGAATAATAATTTTATAACTTCTCAATCCTTCTATGGTTATTGCTACACAAGCAAAAAAATTGGTCATAGGGATACTAATTGTAGATCCAATGTGAGAAGAAGTAATTATGCTTTGCAAACTAGTATCTCTTGCTACAATTGCAATAATCCTAGACACATTGTAAGGTTTTGAAAGGGAAAAAATGCAATATCTTTTACTCCTCAAAATAATTCTAACATTGGTCAGTAAAAGAAGGAAATGAAAAAAGTGTGGTAGAAGAAGGAATAAAGTGAAGTAAATATTTAATTTGTACCTCAACACAATGCAAATGAACCCTCTGATAACTAAAGAGAAAGTATTGGCTCAGGGGAGTTGCAATTGCAAATGTTTTCAAACCCTTGGAAAGCATAATATGTTGAACTCTTCAACATAATGGTTATCGGTGACATAGATATGTTTGCTCAAGGTTCTAGAGAAAATACACTCTTTGTGGAAGTGTGCTAAAAGATTATGGATTTTTGTGATATCATAGACAAAAAAAGATTCTAGTAATAAATGTGTTTAATGTGGAGTGACTAGGGTTGGTGTGAAGCATATTTAGTTCCTATTTGATCAAAATTGATCTCATTCAAACTATATCAAGTGTGTGAAAGAGCTAAATAATTGAATATTTTCAGTGTGTTGCATGCAAACCCTGACAATAGTTTTCATAGGTATTTCTCTAGTTTTCCTTGTAAAACCCTAGTATCATAAAGTGGTATCATGGATGCACCAATTTTCATTGATGTTGTTGAGAGGAAAAGGCCCAAATACAAGAAGTTTTCATTCAAATCAATGGAGGTAGACAAAGACGGAACAATTTCAAAAGTTCTAGTGGATGTTGTGTACTGTGAGGATATAAGGATTTACATCCATGCCTAGTTCAATGAAATTAAACATACCTCTTCTTTTGAAACTGTTTGGCATGAGATTCTAAATAAGAATGGAGTATACAAGCCAGAGTACATGCAAATATTTCTGCAAAAGGGTTGCACATTTGGAAAGATTTTCCACACTTCTATGAAAGCAAGAAATGGGTAAGAATTATCTTGAGCCACATTCATAGGGATTTCATTTCACTTGGAAAACCCCACATGATCACAAAGCATTTAATTAGGGCAATTTTTGGTCTTTATGCCTCTAGACTAGTCCTGGTGCTAAAATTTGTGAAAAATGAAATGGTTATGGAGCTCACTGGTGCTAAATTTGATAAGAGAGCCCTAATAGTTAATGATGCCATTGATCTCGGTGCCTTGTATGCATCAATGGGGATTGCATATAAGATATAATTCACAAATAGATGGGTCAACCACTACCACTACAATTCACACCGTACATCAAATGGTAAACAAAGTTGCTAACTTTGATCTATGTGAGTTGTTAAAAGAGAAACTAATGTAGAACCTGAGGAAAATAAAAGAAAAAAATTATAATTTAAGGTTTGGTTCTTTGATTATATGCCTTACTTTCTTATTTTTGAATGATTTACCTAGTTTCAAGGGTAAAATGTGGAACAAATTCACTCTAATAGCAACACAAATTAAACAACATATGAAAAGATTTTAGAATGAGCAAGCTTTCACTACTTTCTACTGGGAATTTTTCAAGAATTTTCAAAATGAGATGCAAAGTAGATATATGATACCATCTAGTTTGGTTGGGAAGTATGAAAATGAGATAACTTTTGTAGTAAACAAGGATCATTATTTTATGGAAGTAGTGGAACCTAGAACCTCATGGACATATGAGCTTTCGTATGAGGTTGAGAATGAATTTGTACAAGGTTATGTAGATATTGTGTTGTCAAAACCTAAGGATCCCAAAGTAAAAATATTTGGTACATATAGAGAAATTATGGATGTGATTTACTAGAAGTAGAGAGAAGAAGCCAACAAAAAGAAAGTGGAAAGAGTGCTTAAGGAGATTGGTGCTCCCTGGTATTCAAAGATAAAAGATAAAGATGAGCTCTACAATATATTGGTTGCTTCTTCAATGACTACATATGATATCCCTACAAAGGTTTCCATTGTCAAAACTATTCCTATGGAAGCCAGTCAAGATCCAAGGAGATTAGGTAGAACTTCCTTTGTTGTTACATCTTCTTTGCAACCCTCCCTAAATGAAAGACAAAGAGAGAGATTACAAATAAGGAAGAATTAGATGATGTTGAAGAAGTTGAAAAAGAAGATATCTCCTTGCAAAAGAAGAAATGAAAGAATATTGCAAAAGAGGATGTTGAGAAAACCTCTCCAATTACAAATGCACCACTTGATTTTGGGGCCATCTTAAATGGAATTGTTGAGTATAGCCTATTGGATGATACAATGGAGCTACATCTAGATGTCCCTCCTAAAGAAAAGAAAACAATTATGAAGGAAGTCAATGAATATATGATCATGCAGAAAATTCCCTTCAATATTATTGAAAAAGCTCTAGATAGCTTTGTTGAGGCTTTGAGATAAAGAAGAGAAGAAGCTATCAAGTGATCTAGGTGGATATTTTCACCAAAAATTTAATTGTTCCAAATGCTTCAAGAATTGGCACCATGTCAAAGAGCTCATCAGTACAAACCCAACACAACTTGAATCATGCCAAAAGGAGCCTGTATGCCCAAGATTGGCTCAGTCAAAGTACAACCAGAATATAGATTCTAGATGAAGATTATAGGTCAAAAAAATTATCATCCTAAAATTGGACAAGAATAATGTCAAATCGAAGGGCTCATCGAGATGATTTCGATGTTGCTTGAATCATATCAATCAAAGTCTATACATGCAAGATATGATTGATCAAAGTTATGTGGTAAAAGGGTTGACCATGATGACATCAACACAATGACGTGGCGGTACAATGATGATGTCAACATGTAGATGTGGCAGGTGCAGGTGACATGGCAGTATAGTACCTACATGGCATGCCTAGCTATTGAAATGTGGCATTGGCAGGTGATGAAGTGGACCAATCATGGGTTGACAATGTCCTACAATGGAAAGTGATTAGGTATCACGTGGCCCAATGGTTGGGTGCCATGTGGCACGGTCTTCGATTATGACATGGTTCAAAATTTAGGTTGGGGGGATTCGAACCCCCAACCTTTTCCTTCCAAAATTCTCTCCTCACCACTATTCCACACACCTTCCTCTATACTACATATGGCATATATTTTATTTAAAGAAGAAAAATCTCAATATTGGGGAGTTGGATGGTTTAAATCTCGGACCCCCATGTCTTGCCTTCTCCTCTTTACCAATAAAGCCACGTGCATTTCAAGATGAAGTTTAGAAAATTTTAGGTTTAACTAATATTGGAGTGGTTTAAACATAAAATTTCAAAAATAAACTCGAAAAAAAAAGTTATTAAAATCAATCCCAAACCTTTAAAAATAAAATGTATTAAGATTTTTAAGGTTATTTTAAGGGGCTTGAAACATGAGCCATATATTAAAAAGCGCTTAATTTAAAATAGTGAGATATAGGAGATATGGGGGGGGATATTGAAAATATTGTTTAACCCCTCTATTAGAAAATAAAAATGTATATTTGGGGATAATTTTTGTACATTGGGGACATTGGTGATTTGGGAAATTTGATAATGAGATTATTTCAACTTTGTACAAATGAGCAAGTAAAGCTATAAGCCAAGTTGATTTGTACTTGAAGGAGGGGAATTTTTTTGAGCTTGTCATTATCAACTAAGGAGACTTTATAAAGACTTGTAATAGATTGAGGAGTCTTGTAAATAGAATTTGGAGCATAATCAAGGATTAGTCACTCCATTGGAGAGGGACCCATAGATGTAGCCATTTGGTGAACTCCATTATCAATATGTGTCTTCATCTTCTCTTTTATGTTCTCATATTTCTATTGTTTTAATCATTTTAATGTCCTTTCAAAAGAATTTGAAATTAAGTTAAAGACATTAAATTGGTATCAGAGCTTTGTTTGACTAGTGATTGCAGAAGTGGATGTTAATGTGTTCTAGGAGCTGGTGAGGTGAAGGCATGATTGTGGAGGTTAATCCTAAGATTGGTAAATAGAGAAATTTTCCACCACCAAAGATGGAAGAGACAGAAGCTAGAAAATTTTTGAGCTTGATGAGAAATGTTTTCAATGAGCCTTTCTTGACATGAAGGCTATGGTGGAAGAGCTCTATCAGGAAAAATAATAATAAAAGAAACATGAAAAAGTAGGATTGTTGAAGAGAGAAAATCATGAAGATCAGGAGGAAAAAGGGAAAAGAGAAGAAGGTGATGATGAGCCTCCAAAACCTCCTCCATCTTCATCTTCAACTTCTAATTCTACTTCTTCTGCTAATCCTTTCAAAAGTGCACACAAGCCTGTAATCAAGTTGGATGTAAAATTTGAACTACCTAAATATTGTGGAGATTTAAATGCTGAGAAAATAGATGATTGGGTTCAACGAGTAGAAGCATATTGTAGGATTCAAGGTCTTTTATATGATGCTTCTAAAATCCAATTAGCCACTCTTCGGTTGGGAGGAACTGCTCTCACCTGGTGGAAGATTAAAACTAAGGCACAAATTGCTCAACATGGTAGTGTCAATTTAACTTGGATGGAGTTTAAAGTTGCCCTTAATAAATAGTTTTATCCCTTAGGCCATATGCAATAGTTAACTATGAACTAGAAAATTTTTTAGGCAGGGTAAAGGTCAATCTATCCAACACTATACTCATGAATTTAGGAAGCGAGCTATTGCACTTAATATCACATTATACACCCATGACACATTGCTCAAGTATACAGGTGGTCTTCATTCTTACTTAAGGCATACCATTTTGGTTTTAAATATTAATAATTTGGATGAAGTATGTGTACAAGCCACACATTTGGAGTCAAGAGGTAAGAGTAGTTTCAATGAAACTTTTGTCAAGAAGCCATCTAAGCCTAATGGTAAACCCAAGGGAAAAAAGACAACTACCATTTAGGAGGGTGATAAGCCCACATACTCCCATTGCAAGAAGGAAGGGCATGATGATTCAAAGTGTTGGAAGCTACATTTGGAACTAAGGCCAAAGAAGTATGGAGGAAACAAAGGAAAACAAAATACTACTACTATAGTACAACAAGATCTTGGATTTAACTCTAGGGATGAGACAAAGATTGTTGTTGCTGAAATACAAGGTAAAGGAAAATGTATAAATCTCTTTTTGCTAATACAAATTTTTCAAATGAAAGTGCAACTGCAAGTAAAAAATATTCTCCACCTAAGATTGATAAGCATGAAATGAGTTATTTCATATTCGGATTGTAACAAAGCATACTAAGGTTGATACTTTGTTTGATACGAGATTTCAAGTAAATTTAATAGCTAAAGAAGTTGTAAAGAAACTTAACTTGGCTACAACACCTCATCCGAAGCCATATCCACTTGGATGGGTTTGAAATGATGCATAGTTATAAGTAACAAAGTAATGTAAGTTAAGATTTTCCATCACTGTGAACTTCATAGATGAGGTAGAAGTTGATGCGGTTCCTTTAGATATTTGTGGTCTTGTACTAGAGAGTCCCTATCTTTATGACCAGAAAGAAATATTTTATAAGGGAGAAAACACATATCACCTTTTTAAGGATGGTAAATAATTCATTGTATGGGAACATAAGATAAATACTAATCTAACATTAGTGAACATTGGACAAATGAAGAAGTTAGTCAATGCTAGTAAAAAATTTGTATTGATGATTGTAAAAGAAAAAGAGGATGATAAATTTGAGGCATTCAAAGGGTGTGATCCAAAGAACAAAGCTAAATTGGTCAAATTAGTTTTTTCCTATAATGACTTATTTCAAGAGCCAAAGGAAATGCAACCAAAGAGAGAGATACAACATGAAATCCAGTTACAACAGGATGTGCCTCTTCCAAACATCAACATGTATCATCTATCAGTTATGAAAAATAAGGAAATAAAAAATTAGGTTCAAGAATTGGTTTTGAAAGGAGTTATTCATCCAAGTACCTCTCCTTGTGGTTCTCCAATTGTGTTGGTGCCAAAGAATGATGGGTCATGGAGAATGTGCATCGACTATAGAGCCTTGAACGAGATAATGGTAAAGAACATGTAACCTTTTCCCCGAATAGATTATTTACTTGATCAATTGAAACATGTGGTTTATTTTACTAAGTTGTATTTGTGTAGTGGATATCATCTGATAAGAATTGTAGATAATGATATATGGAAAATTGCATTTAAGACAAAACATGGACTGTATGAGTGATTGGTCATGCCCTTTGGGATTTTTAATGCACTAGCTACCTTTATGAGAGTCATGAATGATGTTTTATGTCCATTCATAGATGATTTTGACATGGTTTATTTGGATGACATGGTTTATTAAGAAAAGAAAAATTGTATGTAAAGATGTCAAAATGTGATTTTTTTTAAGACATAAGTAGCGTATTTAGGCTATATTGTAGGAGGTCACTTGACTTGTGGATCCTATATAGGTCACAGTCATTATAAATTGGCCAAAGCCAAGTATAGTTACAAAATTCAAAAGTTTTTTAGGTGCAATATAGTATTGGAGAAAGCTCAAAGCTAACTTCTCCTATATAGAATCTCCATTGCACACATTGACAAGTGTAAAGAAGTCTTTCCAATGGGGAGGTATGCATAAAAAATCCTTTGATACTTTAAAGGAAAATTGAAGCACTGCACTAGTTCTGGCTCTACTGGATCTACAACAACCATTCAAAATTGAGATAGATGCTAGTAGGTATTCCATGGGAGTAGTACTCATGCAAGGAGGTAAACCTATCTACTTTCATTCTAAAAATTTCATGATTGCAATAAGTATATATCCCACATATGGTAAAGAACTGTATGCATTAGTTTAGAGTGTAAAGAAGTGGAAACACTACCTAATGGGTAAGGAAGCAATAACACATACAAATCATCAACCACTTCAATATTTTCACTCATAATCTAAATTACAAAAATGTAGGCACTTTAGGTGGATGGGTTTTCTAGAGCAGTTTCATTTGGTTATAAAATATAAGAAAGGGGTTTAGAAGAAAGCAACGGATATGTTATCTAGGCCTCCTACAAATGTTACAATTATTCTTCAAAGTAATTCAATGGCACATGAAAGTTATCAAGAACAATATGCTAAGGAAAAAGACTTTGAGGATATATATGCAACATTAGTTCAAGGAAAACATTTAGAAGAGATAGAATACTATGTGCAAGACAAATTATTGTATCACTTTGGAAAGTTGTGTATTCCACAAGATTAATGAGCACAGGTAATTGGAGAAGAACATACATCATTGATTGTTGGACACTTTGGGGTAAGAAAAACAATGTCACAACTGTAGAAATATTTTTATTGGCCTTGTATGGAAGAATCTATGTCTAAATACATTAAAGGATGAGTAATGTGTACAATAAGCAATCCTAGCAATAGAAAGTTGGGATTGTATACACCTCTACTTGTACCATCCTGTCCATGGGAGAGTGTCTCAATGGATTTTTTCGGGGGGCTACCAATGTCTTGAAAAGGGCATGATTATTTGTTTGTGGTAGTGGATAGGTTCAGTGAAATGTGCATTCTAATGAATTATAAAAAATAGGTCACAACTGAATTTAGAACACATTTGTACTTTTAGTTTGTATGGGTTCATTTTGGGCTTCCTACTTCTATTGTATCAAATCAATATTCTCGATTCTTGGGGAATTTTGGTCAGTATTGTGGGAACTCATGGACACTAGACTAAAGAAGAGAACACCATTCCATCCGCAAATAGACAAAAAGAAAAAATTGGTCAATAGAACAATGGTTCATCTTCTCAGAGGTTACTGCAGTAAGCATCCTAAGTTGTGGGATGAAAGTCTACATTATGTGTAGCATGCTTACAACCATGCAACACACTCTTCTACTTGAGGATCTCCTTTTGAGACTTGTTTCGATTATTTTCCAAGGAAACCTATGGATTTTTCTTTTGGGAAGGAAGATGTTAAAGATGAACATCATGATATAGACAAGGCCTTGAAGTTCATCCAGAAGATCCAAGGAGTCCATCAGGTAGTTGAAGCATAGTTGGAGAAGAGACAAGAAAAGTACAAAGCATGGAATGATAAGCATCGTGTTGATCATCAATTTCAGGTTGGTGACTAATTTTTGTTACACATTAGTAAACAAAGAATACAGGGTGAAGGTAAAAATCTCAAGCAGATCAGGTATGGTCCCTCTAAGATCCTAGAAAGGATCGGTACCAATTCCTTTTTCCTAAATCTACCTCCTTATATGCATATCTACTTAGTGGTTAATGTCGAGAATTTGAAATTGTATGAACCTCCAATGATATTGGACGAGGAGGCTGATGTTTAGATTCCTTTTGTTGATGATCTATCACCTGAGTACATGAACGAGTTACAAGAAGATGTCATCCTAGATACAAATGTTAGAACTTCACAAAGAGGAGTAATTGAGTACCTCAAAGTGGGATTGAAAGAGATGAATCCTAGCAAAGAAAAGTGGATGGAGGTTGGAAAAGTGAGGGAGTTGTACCCTCACTTTCTATGTAATCAAGATTTCAGAGGTTCAAAAGCTCTCCAGTGGGGAGGATTGATCTAAGTGGATATTTTCACCAAAACATCAACCATTCCAAATGCTTCAAGAATTGAAACCATGTCAAAGAGATCGCTAACATGAACCCAACACAACTTGAATTGTCTCAAAAGGAGTCCATACACCCAGGATAGGCTTAGTCAAAGTATGACTAGAATAGAGATTCTAGATGAAGATTCTAAGTCAAAAAAATTATCATCTCAAAATTAGACAAGAATAGTGTCAAATTGAAGGGATCGTCAAGATGATTTTGATGTCGCTTGACTCACATCAATCAGAGTCCGTACATGCAAGATATGGCTAGTCAAAGTTGTGTGGTAAAAGGGTTAACCTTGTTGATGTCAGCATGATGACATGGAAAAATAATGATGACATCAACATGCTGATGTGGCAGGTGTAGGTGACATGGCAGTATCATGCTGACATGGCATGCCTAGCTATTGACATGGTGGAACTAGTAGGTGATGAAATGGACCTATCATGGGTTGACACGTGTCATATATTGGCAAGTGATTAGGTGCCACATGGCCCAATGGTTAGGCGCAACATGGCATGGTCTTTGATTGCAGCATGGTTCAAAATATAGGTTGGGGGGATTCAAACTCCCAACCTCTTCCTTTTGAACTTCTTTCCTCACCACTGTTCCATGCACCTTCCTCTATAATACACATGGAATATGTTTTATTTAAAGAAGAAAAAGCCTGATATTGGGGGGTTGGGTGGTTCAAACCTCCAATCCCCACATCTCGCTTTCTCCTCTCTACCAACAAAGCTGCGTGCATTTTAGGATGGAGTTTGGAAAATTTTAGTTTTAACTAATATGAGAGCGGTTTAAACATAAAATTTCAAAACAAAACCTGAAAAATATGTTATTAAAATCAAGGCCAAACCTTTAAAAATAAAATGTATTAATATTTTTAAGGTTATTTTAAGGGGCTTGAAACATGAGCCATATATTAAAAAGGGCTTAATTTAAAATAGTGCGATATAGGAGATATGAGGGGGATATTGAAAATATGGTTTAATTCCTTTATTAGAAAATAAAAATGTATATAAGGGGATAATTTTTGTACATTGGGGACATTAGAGATTTGGGAAATTTGATAATGAGAGTATTTCAACTCTGTACAAATGAGCTAGGAAAAGCTATAAGTCAAGTTGATTTGTACTTGAAGGAGGGGGGTTTTTTTGAGCTTGTCATTATCATCGAAGGAGAATTTGTGAAGACTTGTAATAGATTGAGGACCCTTGTAAATAGAATTTGGAGCGTAATCAAGGATTGATCACTCCATTGGAGAGGGACTCAGAGATGTAGCCATTTGGTGAACTCCATTAAAAATTTATGTCTTTGTCTTCTCTTTTATGTTCTCATATTTATATTGTTTTAATCATTTTAATGTTGTTTCAAAAGAATTTGAAATTAAGTTAAAGACATTAAGTTTTTGTTTACATAAATTAACATTCACTAAGCAACGGTCATAGATCCTAATAGATCATCAAGGCAGATGAAAAAAATGAAGTAACAAGCAATTAACAAGTCTGGGGTCTTTTGTCTCCCAAGAAGAAAAGAAAAATATTGTTCAAAGACAATTCAAGGAGATCCACACTAAAAGGAGAATATATTTTCTAATGAGATTGGATGAAAATTTGAAAAGGAAGATCTAGAATGAGCCTGAAAGGCCACAAAGAAAATCATCAATGCTTTACAAAGTGAAGTTGATATTGATCTACAAGAACCTAATCTAGAAAGTACAAATGAGAAAAATATATCTGGTCAAAAAGAAGTACAAGGACCCTACGGATTACAAGAAGGAGAAGGTATCTCTAGTGTGCAAGAAGTGCAATCATTCTCCGGTATGGAGGTAGAAAAAGAAGAGGAGTCAGATGAAAAGATAGCCAAAATCCTAGAAGAAATGAATATGGTTGAGGTGACTTTTGAGGATCAAGTTCCTTCAAATGACATTATTCTATAGGATATACCTAATGTGTCTACTCAAGACATAGATCTATCAATTTTTTTGAGGGTAATGTGATTGATGGTGATGTAAAGAAAAATAAGGGGACTAGTCTTTTGGTGAATATTGTATACACCTAAAAACGGTCATCACATTCAGTTAATTAAATACAACCAATTTAATTAATACTTCAACTACATATAAATAAGGTCTTACTTTATTTATATTGTTCAATTTCCTTTTAATTCTCCAAAATCACATTCTTCTAAATGATTAAATAAACAAAATACCCTAAATGTGTTTATTTAATTAAAATTCCTTAATTCTGATTAATAATTAGAGCACATTTCTACAAATTTTTTTGTGCCACATCATAAAGGTCACATGAAAATAAATAAGCCTAATTATTAATTAGAATTATCCTCACACACTTCCACCAATGAGAAAAAAGCACATGGCTTTATTCCCCTACACTTCCAACAAATTTGTAGCACATGGGTCTTTGTTTCACACACTTGGGAATCCCATACATTTGGCATATTTTGAATTGGTCAAAGGATTCTCTCCAGACACATGGCATGTTGTCCTTCATGAAGGGGACAACATCCTGATTCCTTCATCTCCACCATCTATTATTTCTCCTTCAAATCTAGACCGTTGATAGGTGCCACCTCACAAAATGCTTGAGAAAACCTATAAACACACCCTCTTGCCTTAGCATTTATCATCCACAATCTGAGTAAAGTTACTATGTAGGTTTATCTTAGGAGCTTGGAGATTTCATGGAGTCTTATACTTAGTTTTCATATCACGTGTTACTTTGCATTCTCATTTTAGATTAATTAATTGCTTCATAGTTACATTTTATTATCCCCATTGCATCATAGTTACATTTTAGGTTAGTTTGTTTTATGTTTGCATTTGATTGTATGCATAATCATGGATAGTTCACTATAGTTTCATATCATCTCACTCATCTCCACTTGTTCATCTATCATTAACATCATCCTTCATTTATCATTGTATTCATCATCAATTCCATCATCTCGTTTCATTTAGAAGCATACCACTAATCCTTTCAACACACATTTGCACATAGAAATCATCTTAGCTTGCATATTAAGCATCAAATCTCGTTTTCTAGGTAGTAATTTTAACAACCTTTGTGCCCATGGAAATCTAAGGGCCAAATGGTTTAATAAATCCCTAGAAATAGAGGACAATGATACGTATTTGAAAGATTTGATTGTATTACAAATAGATTAGTTTTACTTGCTTCAAACTTTGAATGTAAACTGTCTCATTAAGGTTTGTGTTGACATTAGAATACTCTCCACATTTGACACACGCACAAAATGGCACCCATTGTGGGGCCTTTGCCTCACTTATTTCTAACTTTTTTTGAAAATTTCATGATTGTAGGGTCAAGATTTGAGACTTGGGAGCATTTTGCACCTGTTTGGAGGCAATTCTGGGCTATTTTGAAGCAATTCTGGGTTTTTTTTAGAGTTTTGGCGCCTCTTGTATTTGTCTTGGCACCTCTTGCAAGTTGTTCCAGGATCATTTTTACCTACTTTGAGGCTAATCTAGGCCACTTTTAGAGTTTTGGAACCTCTTGCACCTGTTTTGGAACCTCTTGCTTGAGTTTTGATGCCTTTTTCTTGAGTTTTGGCACCTCTTGCAACTTGTTCCAAGACTATTTTCACTTGTTTCGGGACCATTTTGGGCCACTTTCAGAGTTTTGGCACCTCTTGCACCTATTTTGGCACCTCTTGCAACTTATTTTGAGACCATTTTCACCTGTTCTGGGACCCTTATGCACTGTTTCTGAAGTTTTGATGCCTCTTGCACCTATTTTGGCCCCTCTTGCACTAGTTTTCGCGCCTCTTACAAACTGTTTTAGGGAGTTTTGGCTTGTCTAACTCTATTTTTCAGCTTTCTTTCTTTGTTTTGGTGGCTCTTGTATCTGTTTTGGTGCCTCTTGCAATTTTTAACCAAAACAAAAAATCACATTCTATGTTGTGCATTTGTAGGTTTTCACATAATTTGCTGTTAAAGACTCAAAACATAAACTACTAACACATTACAGGGGTCGGATGTTATTCACTTGTTTTCCTTTTGGTTAAGATAGGAATGTAGCTTAATTAAAAGGTTAATGAATATCATGTTTCCTTTTGGTTAAGTTAAGAACATAGCTTAATTAACGGGTTAATGAACACCATGCCTTTTGTATGTGATGAATGGTAGGCATATGCTCTCCCCTTAACTAGGTGATCTAAAAAGCTAGACCCATTCTTGTTTATGTGTGAGTGTAAGTGGAGTATATGGAATGAGTTCTCTCTTTATTCATGTGAAATAAAGATCGATCGAACTATGGGTATACTTGCTTGCTTTTGTTTATCCTAGAGGGCTTGCCTTGTGGGAAAAAGTAATCACCCAAGGGAACGACCCAACTGGTAACATGCTAAATCCAAGCGACTTCCAACTGGGATATAAATGTGGATACTTGAGGAAAGTTCAAGTATCACACTGGTGGCTCCGACGAGATGGATCGAAAGGGACTCTCATTGCATGGGTCACTCCCTATGAATGGGATATTTGTATTAAAACCCTTGTTGTAGATTTACCAAAATCCTTTATCTATTCCATGGTGCAACAATGGTCATTGCCAAGACATCCACATTCTCACAGTTTTTAGTAGAGGTGATTGGTTACTCATGGGAGTTTCATGGGAGTTGGAAGCTTGGTTGGCCTGAGAAGAGAGTGCACTGTAAGAGGGAGCCCATGCAACCAAGCTTCTAAATTCATCCACTACAGATAGTGAGGTTGGGGTAAAACCCACATGGAATCTAAAAGAATATAGTCTTACACAACCTTAGGAGTGTATATTCTGCGTGACGTTCCTTCAAAACAAAACTCAAACAAAACACCATAAAAAATGTTACATTTTGAAAGTGAAAACCTTGATTCAGAACTACATTCATTAAGGTAGACAAGTTAGTAACTTAGGTCCATCCATCTTTAGAAAATCAGTCCTTTCAATAGTGTTCAACCTTTCCTTAGCAAAAATAGAGTCATAATATGTGGTTTACACAATGATTTCACGAAATGTCAAGATTAGAAAACCAAAGATCAAACCTCTTAGTCCAAAACAACATAAAAAATGTTTGTCTATGCTCTACGACTTTAGAGAGAGGTTAAGCTTCAATTTTTATAAGAGAGCTTGCAAAAACAATCTATAGTTATACATGATGTACTATTGTCAAAATACAAGACTTTTCCAACGTTTGGAGTACCTTAATTACACCTCTTGAATCAAAACTCCAATTCCAAGATTGTTCCTTAGATACCTTAGAAGTTTAAACATGTCGAGACGGACCTATACAAGTGGAAATTTTCAAACTAAACCTAGATCTAAACATTTCAAGGTGCCTAAATCATCAATATCCATCACATCTTTTCTTGTACAACCTAGTTTCATCTTCGGGATTTGTCATCCTTTAATCACGAAACTATGTCATGCAATCAAATCAAACTTAGTCTAAGATCAATATAATTTGTCATTCTATTTGACTTAGTTGAAATCCTTGGCACAATTTCAAACTTAGATCAAAGCTTAGTCTAAATGATAACACTTGTGTGCCTATCCAAACAAAATCACAAAAGAGGAGACTCAAGGACAAGGAACTTGGAACACCCAACTTTGAAATGGAAAACATAGGAAGTCGGACTAGTGAAGGTTTCGATATCGAAACTCCCAACATTGAACCTCAAAATAGTGAAATCCCTAGGAACATGGCTAATGCAAAAGAAATCCCTATTCCTGGACTCAACAACACTCAAGGGGAAGAAATAAAATATGAGGATATCTGACAAGCGGAACAAGACCCCAACTTCTATAAGTTTTTAGAAAAGATTTTTGAAAGAGATGGGGAAAAATACCTATTAGTGTTAGCCAATCAAGGAGTTAAAATTCCCCCTAATTTTGATATTGAAATCTTAAAAACACCTCCCCAAAATCCTAAAAAGGAAACAAAACAAATGGTTACTTCAACTCACCAAATGAAGAACCTTCAACAACAAGTTCTAGATATGCGAAGGGGAAATTCGAAATGATACTTGATCGAAGACATTTGTCCTTATCCCTTTAATCAATCCATCAACATGATTCCTTTCCCTAAACGTAGTGAATTTCCAAATTATGATAAATACAATGGTACAACTGATCCATTAGATCACTAAGGGAATTTCAAACTATGAGTTTAGAATTTGCGCATGAGGAAACTTATTTGATGAGACTATTTCCATGAAGTCTAGGAGGGATATGCCTTGAATGGTTTTCAAAGATTACACCCCCCATCAACACATTTGAAGAGTTGGTCAATAGATTTCTCACTCAATACTCTTACAATATCCAACATGATATCACCATGAAAGACCTTTGCAACTTGAAACAGAAAAAGGGTAAGTCCTTCCTCATTTTCTTGCAAAAATGGAGGAGATTGTTTGCAAGATATTTTCCTCCCATGCACGAAAAGGAAAAGATAGATATTTTTATTGACAACCTAAATGATGAGATGAGTTATAGATTGGAATTACAATGTCCCCCTACCTTCGAAAAATTGATTGAAAATGGAATTCAAATAGAAGAAGCTTTAGTCAAAAGAGGGGTCATTAAAGTATATAATGAAAATAATTCATCCACTTCCTCTAACAACTACAACATTGGGGACAAACCTAAATTTTGGCAATGAAATAAGAACGTGGGTACCAATGAGGTTATAGATGAAAATCAAAATAGAAAGCCCATATTCAACCTAATGATAGCTTCCACCAAGACTAATCAAACCAACAATCCTCCCAACACTCCAAATGTTAGCCAAAACAACAATTAGACGAATCTGGGGACTAAAGCAACACCATTTCCAAAACCTTCCAATTGAAAAAAATTCACACCATTGGGACAATCCTTAGATTTCACATTAAAGGAACTTACTAAGGCTAAGCTTATCACAGTGCTAGAAGCACGAAACTGGGATCCACAAGTTAAAACCTTTGGATGGAATGATGCCCATTATTGTGATTATCATCAAAGAAAGGGTCATATTATGAAAGATTGTTGGAAATTAAAACACGCAATCCAAGATCTCATTGATAATAAAAAGGTACACATTGAAGGACCCAAAAACAAACAGTGATCAGGGAGTGTTCAAGAACCCTTTACCCAATTATGAAAAGGGAGAGTCCTCTACATCAAATACCAAAGGCAAGAATATAAACTATGTTTATGATTCTACCATTCATTGTATTGAGATGGTTGAGAATTCCATCCAAGACAGTGAAATTGGAAGCCAAGGGAAGGATGCCACTACTGAAACCTAGCACAATGATGACACCATCTCATGTCAAATCAATGACCTTGTACCTAGAAATCTGAGCACTGACGTTGACATGAATGACAATCAAATTAACATCATCAAAATCACAAATGATCAAGACAATACACCTATTAATGAAATTACAAGAGGACAAGCTAAGGTAACATTGAAAGGAGCTACCCCTTCCATGTCCAAAATGACTATTTTTTCTGTAACTCAATATAACATCGTTGATCAATTACAGAAGATACCTGCTCAAATATCCAAGTTGGAACTTCTCAAGATTTCACCAGCACACAAAGAAATCCTGGAACAAGATTTAGTTTCCACCATAGTACCAAACAATCTGGAAGTCTGTACATTTCAAGCTATGGTGGGACATTTGACTGCACCTCATTGCTTATCATTCTCTAAAAACCATGATGCATCCACCACCCATCGACATAACGCTGCTCTCCACATCAAAGTCCTAATCCATAAACATCACATCAAATGTGTCCTTATAGATGGAGGAGTAAGCCTAAATATCTGCACTCTCAAGCTTGTTCATGCCTTAGGATATTCTAAAAATGCTATTGATCCTAGAAGGAAAATCACCATAAAAGCATATGATGATAAAGAAAGATCCTCCCAAGGATTGATCATCTTACCCATTCAAGTGGGACCAATTGTCAAATACATAGTGTGTCAAGTGTTAGACAAGGAATTGACATATAACATACTCTTGGGATGACCATGGATTCATGAAATGCAAGTGGTACCATCAACCTATCATCAATGCCTAAAATTTCCTTTCAATGGACAAGAGGTCACCATTGCTACAAATTCTAACAATCCCCAATATTGCTATGCACTCAGAACAAGTCAAGATACCTTTGTACCACATAATAGAGAAGTCATCAACTCTAATCCATAAAACAAAGAAATTCCAGTGGATTCTTCATCAAGATAGTATGAGGAAAGGTCTCAATCAAAAGACAAAGGGGTTGTTGACTCTATTTCATGCAACAATGGAAGTCAACTTGATGCCTTATCAAAACAGTTGGAAAAGATCCAAATAAGAGACAAGGGCATGGGGGAATACTCATTTGATAAATCTTCATACTTATCACAACTTTCATCTTCTCCTAAGTCACATGGACAACCATCCACCTTAGGACAACAATTTTACAACCCATCATGCTCTTTTATGGGAAGTTTATAAAAGCAAGCACTCAAGCAGAGGAATTAGAAGACATGGATGTCCTAAACTAGTTATAAAAAGATGAAGAACCTTCACAGGTATCAGTGTCCAATATGTGCATAGATAAGTATGGAAAAGGTCAGACAATCCTAACAAAAATGGGATATGAGGGAAATGGTCTTTTGGGTAAAAGAAAAGAAGGCATCAGTGAACCAATACAACTTGTCACAATGAATCCCAAAGACCAAACAGGACTAGGATACAGGGAAGAATCAAATGAGGAAGCTAATCAAAGAGTTGTTGAAAGAATATTACAACTACAGGCTATTGAGGATCATGAAACAAATTCCAATGAATATGAATGGGACTCCCTCACTGAGGAATATTTCCATGACAAAGAGATCAATCCAATCCAAAAGTATACATCAATATGTATGAAAGGACAAAGTTCTAGTTGTAGACCCCTTGAATATGGATCATATTATGTCATTGACTCAAGTGAAGAAAATCATTCTTCAGGAAAGATAGACATGTTGGAAGAGAGTAACATCTTACACCTCATTGGAAAATTTGATAACATGGCTATCCTGATGCTTACACCTTATGACCTTGGCCAATCTAATGATTCATTGTCCTTAATGCATCCTGAACTAATTGATTGGGATCAAAATGAGCCGCTTGACATACCCACCTTTTCAAACGATGATGCCCTAGTGAACTTCCTATGTTTGGATAATCCTGACACATGTTCTACCATTGAATCTCAGAATGAAGCTCCTGATGAAGGGAGTGTCAAACCTTTCAGCTACAAAATAAAAAATATAAGAAATGGGTCTAATAGTGAAAATCATCTGATGGCACTATTAAATCAGGAAAAAGTAAAAACAAAGAGCATATCTCAAGGTGAAAACCTCCCTGAGGCACCAAGAGATGGAAGGTTTAACACTCTCCTAGAACACTATCAAGAGAGATCTTCAGTACTAATAGAACCTACACAATCCATCAATGTTGGTACAACTGAAATAGTGAAGACCCTACATTTAGCGAAATCCATGACAAAAGAGGAGAAACCTCATTTCACCAATTATTTGAGGAGAGGAAAATCAACTTTGCTTGGTCATATGTTGATATGCTAGGCATAGATCCATAACTCATTATACATCATTTATCATTACCACTTGGCGTAAAACTGGTAAAGCAAAAACTAAGAAAGATGCATCCCCATATCGCCCTTCTGGTGAAAGTTGAGTTGAAAAAGATATTAGATGTAGGATTTATAAGATCTATTGACTATGCCGAGTGGATATCAAACATTGTTCCAATATCCAAACCAGATAAGAGCATCAGGATATGCATGGACTTCAAGGATCTTAACGAAACCTATCCAAAAGATGATTTTCCTCTACCAAACATTGATTTGATTGTAGACTTGACTGCTAGGCACGAAATGTTATCGCTTATGGATGGATTTTTAGGATACAGCCAAATAAAGATAGCACCTGAAGATCAAGATAAAACGACCTTCACATGTCCTTGGGGCACTTTTTGCTAGAATGTGATGCCTTTTGGGTTGAAAAATGTTGGAGCTACATATCAGAGAGCTATGAATACCATCTTCCATGACATGATGCATAATTTTATGGAAGACTATGTAGACGATCCGTTGGAAAAATCCTACACTAGAGAAGGAAACTTAGAGATTCTATAAAAAATCTTCACAAGATTGAAGAAATTCAAGGTGAGGTTAAATCCCAAGAAATGTGTGTTTGGTGTAACATTAGCTAAATTTTTTGGATATATTGTCTTAGCTAAAGGCATTGAGGTGGATCCAGCAAAGGTCAAAGCTATCATGGAAATGCCTCCTAAAAACATAAGTCAACTCAGATCATTACAAGGAAGGTTTTAGTCCATTAGAAGATTCATTGCTCAACTAGCTAATAAAACTCATCCCCTCAACCACTTAGTACACAAGAATGTCCCTTTCAAGTGGGATGACAAATGTGAAGCTTCCTTCAATCAACTAAAATAGTACCTGATGACACCACCTATGTTGATACCACTAGTCAAGGGAAAATAATTATTATTATATATTGCAACAACTGAGACATCTTTGGGAGCCTTATTAGCATAGGAAGATTCTACAGGAAGGGAGAGATCCATCTATTATATCAACAAGACCCTAAATGGTTATGGGATCAATTATACTTTTATTGAGAAAGTTTGCTTAGCAGTTGTATTTGCTACACAACAATTAAGGCACTACATGTTGACTCACACCATCAAAATCATTGCCAAAATTGACCCATTAAAGTACTTACTCAACAAAGCAGCTTTAACATGAAGGTTAGCCAAGTGGCTCATAATATTGAGTGAGTTCAACATCCAGTACATGGACAAGAAAGCAATTAAAGGTCAAGCCATAGCAGATCAACTAGTTGAAGCACCATTGTCATATAACAATCTAATGAACATTGAATTCCCTGATAATGATATCCTAACCATATCTACACAATAGTGGCTACTATACTTTCATGGCTCTTATACACAACATGGATCAAGCACATGAATCTTGTTTTTCTCATTGCAAGGATACACAATTCCTAAATCCTATAGATTAATGTTCATGTGCACCAACAACACAACTGAATATGAAGCATTGATCATTGGAATCAAGATAGCTATTGAATGGAAAATCACAAAATTGCTAGTCTAGGGTGACTCACAACTGGTCATCAACCAAGTCAACGATGATTATCAAACAAAGGATGACAAGTTGCTTCCCTACAAGAGGATGGTGGATGATTTCAAAAAGTACTTTGTTGAGATCAAGTTTGCACAAGTTTATAGAATAGAAAACAAAGATACAGATGCAATGGCCACCATTTCTTCTCTCTTGCAGATACCTGAACAAAAAAGACATTATGAATTCATGGTAGAAAAAGTGTCCAAACCAGCCTATGAAGATCCAAAATCCCAAGTGATGTGCCATATTGTTGACCCTAAAATTTCCCTCTATCGAGAGATCCATACCTACTTGCAAGACAATACCCTTCCAATTAACTTATCTCGAAACCAAAATCAAAACTTCATTTGAAAAGCAGCTCACCACACCTTAATAGTTGATGTGCTTTATAGATGAGGTTTCAATGGTACTCTTCTTCGGTGTCTAGAACATAATGAAGCTAAAATATCTTTACAAGAGGTTCACCAAGGTATCTATGGCACACATTCAAGTGGTTTAACCTTAGCTAAGAAATTATTACGATTGGGGTATTACTGGCTGAACATGGAGAAAGAGTCATTTCAATATGTCAAAAGGTGTTCCAAATGTCAAATTCATGAAAACTTGATACATGCACCAACACAAGAGTTGCATCCTTTCACAACTACATGGCCTTTTAATTAGTGGGGATTGGACCTTGTATGTAAGATTCGCCCCTCTTCCTCCAATGGACATAATTTTATAATCATAGCCACATAATACTTCACCAAGTGGATTGAAGTTGTTCCTCTAATCACCATCACCGGGAAAGAAATCTAATCATTCATCTTGAATTATCTCATCTGTCATTATGGTGTTCCTCAATCTATCATTACAGACAATTGTCGACCGTTTAAGAATTAAGATGTTCAAGAGCTCTATGAAAGATTCCATATTCAACATCGGTTTTCTACACCTTACTATCCCTAAGGGAATGGCCAAGCAGAGGCCTCAAACAAGACTATCTTGAATATTTTGAAGAAAACCATCAATGAAGCTAGATGTGATTGGCATGTTCAACTAAACTTGACATTATGGGCTTACAAAACTAGTATCTGTACCCCGACAGAAGCAACACCCTATTCTCTTATCTATGGATCAGAAGCTATTATACCTATTGAGGTTGAGATACCATCCCTGCGTGTGTCACTTAAAGGGATGATTTTAGGTGAGGATTATAGAGTATCTAGGCTACAATAATTAGAATTGTTGGATGAACAGTGAAAACATACAATTGATCACCTAAAGGCTTATCAACAAAGGATATCTAGGAGATACAATCACAAAGTAATACCTAGAGCATTTTAGGTGGGTGACTTAGTCTTAAAAGAAAATCCCTATAATCAACAAGATCGAGAGAAGAAGGGGAGATTTGAACCTAACTAGTTAGGTCCCTTTGTTATAGTATTAGTCTTTGTATTAGGAGCATATCAATTATCCACACCAAAAGGGGATCTGTTTGAAAAACCCCTCAACAACTTGCATCTCAAAAGGTTTTACACCTAGCTCATCTAGTGCATTGGTAAAGATCCTGAAAAAAAAATTCAAAAAATGCAAAAATCCAAAAAAAATTAGAAAAAGGATTGAAAAATAGTAAAGAAAAAAGATCATCCTCTAGTGAAAACCACTTCAGTGGTGCTTTGGGCAAGTACCTTGGTGAAAACCTGGAAAACAGGCACCTTGTGTAAAATAAGCACTCTCCATCTATCTTGGGCTATGTGACTTGCTCTACAACATTCATCCATCATGCTTCCATCTCTACATTTGTCACGCTTCCATGTTTGCACCATAGCTTGATCTAGTGTTGGTATCATGGTATCCCCTGGCATTACTCGGCTCATTCTAAAAATTAGTTTGTCTTATCATATCACACTAGGGGCATTTCCTTCATTAGATTGGACTCTTGTACATTCTCAAGGTCAGAAAATAAAAAATCCAAAAACATTCAAAACATATCAAAATCCCAAAAACATTCAAAACATATCAAAATCCCAAAAACATTCAAAACATGTCAAAATCCCAAAATAGGTCAAAAGTCGAAAAAAAGGTCAAAAACATAGTCGTTATTCGAACTACATTGTCTCTGAGCATTGAACGTAGGAAAGGGTGATCTTTGATTATCCCTTGAGACATTTAGGTCAATCTTTTAGGTGTATGTTATGTTCATATTTTCATCTTGTAAATCTTGGTCATGTCATTAGTTGAACTACGTGGTCTCTATGTGTATAACGTAGGCAAGGCTAATTTGTTGATCAACCCCCAAGGCCCTTAGGATAGGTCTTTAGGTTAGGTCTTGGTCGTCATGGTTGTGTCTCACCCTGGATTGGGGGAAAAATCTTGCACTCACTAGGGGAAAATAAACTCTAAGCTTGAATCAAAAGGAAAACAATCATCAGATTGGGTCAATGTTACAAACAAAAACTGCAAATGGATGATGATCTTTCTAAATCAAGGGTTTATCACATTAAGCATGAAAGTTCAAATTGTTCTACTTTGATTTTTTTTATCATATCTCTTGAGTCCTCGATGATGTATCGAACTAGAGGAGCAAGGAAGGAGTATGATTTTTCTTTGTATGTTGTCTGTGAGTTTATCATTATTACTATGCAAGTTGTTGCAAGACATGCGTAACAAAGTATCACTAATGACATTCTGAATTTGCATAGGAAAAAGAGTAACTCTTGTCTATTTACGCAAGCAATGCTCAGGTCATCTCAATTTAATTATACTTAGATGCTTGTGTTAACTTGTAATTTTAAAACATCATGAAAGTAGTACTCAGGTCATCTTGGTCTAAAATATGCCATCGATGCTTGCACTCACTTTCAACATTTTAAAGGCTCAATGATGATAAAAAGCACCACAAATTGGTTAATGTAAATGACAACTTTTGAATACGAGATTTGCATAGTTAAGTTAGACTGCATTCATGTTAGTATTGCATGTATATTTATGGGTTTTTTCAATGCTGAAACAATTTCACAATGGTGTCATCTCTATTATTAATGTGTTGAGCACACTGGACATTAACCAAAAACAAATCATTCTCATTTAGTGGCACATTAGTTGCATCATAATTTTCATATCTTAGAAAACATTCTCACATCATTTACATTCATACATTCCATCATGATATTTTCCTCAAAAAATACAAAAGAAAATAATAAAGGACATACATTGCATATCATTTCCAGCATCAAAATCATGTCATCCACTATGCTTAAATAAGTGAGTCTCTTCAAATTTCCAAGAAAGTTGGGAAATATGTCAAAGTTATGAAGCTTAAAAGATCAATCTACTATAGTCTTCCCACAAATTTTGGAAGTTGGACAGATGCACTTATTCAAGCTTAAGGCCTTGAGCATTTGAAGTCATGCACATTCAATCATTTGCATTACACATAATAATCATCACATCACATTGCATAGTCATAATCATCACATCACATTACGTAATCATAATCATCACATCACATTGCATAATCATAATCATCACATCACATTGAATAATCATAATCATCACATCATATTGCATAATCACAAATACATTCATCACATTTCCTAATCATTATCATCACATAGAAATTAAATAAATTTACAACATTACATATCATAATAGGGAAATCAAATTCATATCAAAATTTAAATCACAATCACCATTGCATATCATATATCATAAAAAATGTCATAATGTCCCTGTGTACAAGGATATCCAAAAGTAGGATGAGATACTTCAAAATCCAAAAGGGAAATGTATCATGGGAAACACATCCTCAATTTCACAAAAGGTGTATACACAATGTCTAAGGAACATCACAAAATACTATGTCGAGCTCCCACGAGATGCTACTACTCTCATGGAACTAGTACCTCCTCTACCTGATGGACCTACACCTAGATCTCTCCTATCCCTAGGAAATGGCTATGTGACACCCATGCTAACAATTTGAGAATGAGATCTACTAGAACGAGACTGTACAAAACTCTCTCGTCACTTAGGAGGAAGCAACTCATGATATTTACCTCTATAAAACTGCAACTCCTAAGAAATGTGTCGGATCTCTCTAAAGAAATCCACTATACCTGCAGATGGAGTCGTCTATTGTATCCTCTCGGCAATGGCCTCAGCTTGCTCTATTTGGTGTCTAAATGCATCCCTCTCTGAAGTAAGTATGATCATCCGTGCCTAAAATTTTTGTATCTGTTGCCTATTTGTCCCTCTATCAGTCGTCAAAATATCAATTTGTGCCTATCATTTCCCTAACTCATCCTGAAGGGACACAATTTGTGCTCGAGCCTATGCTATCTCACTTTGAAATGACTGAACCTCTTCCTGCAAAGCTTCTATCTATGATGACTGTTGATGTGAGGGTATCCCAATCCGAATCCTAGGAAGCACCACTTGAGCTATGGTAACACTCCTTCTGTGCCTCAAAACTACAAACTCCAATGGATGACTGTCATTTGCACCACCATCACTCTCCTCACCACCCATTGCACCACCATCACTCTCCCCACTGCCCTCTACACCACCATCATCACCTCTACAAACACCCTCCCCACCATCATCACCACCCTTGTCATCTCCTCCCTCTCCATCAGCTGGTGATACTGGCTCCTCTAGATGAGTAAATCTAAGAAAGGGATGCATGTGGAAAAAATCTAAATAATCCTCTGTCATCTCGATGTCTATAATATATAAAACATAATCCCATAAACCTAGGGTCAAGGTATAATACTCTGTACAAGCTACCTCATATGACACACAGGGGCGCCACTCTAAAACATCTTATCATCACTATACATAATGGGAAACTCCTAGGGGCATCCCCTAAACTCGTCCAAACTATCGACATACTCGCAGATATAGGTATCGTTCAAGCACAACATGTGTCTACCCAATCATATAGCAAGATAACAACATATATAGTATCTCCAACTGATCCTTTGGCCACTACTCACAATCCAAGTACAGATGCCATGTGACAGTCTCCAAATCATCCAAAGCACACTTCCAATAGGCAACCTTTCCCAGCTTATGTTGGACACATGGACTGCTATAACTAAAACCATAGGGTCTCCCTAGTGGTTGATGTCTCTCTCCCATGGGTTGATTGATGGCTATATGCTCCCATGCCTAGGTTTGTAGTAATGTGACGCCACATGACAGGCTCGTCACCTCGTAATAAACAACCTCACGCAAATCTCAGTATAAGTGGGCTAACATGCATGAGCCCCATGTATATCTAGTACCATCAAGTGTCATCTGTGATAGCACATGACCCCAACTTGCTAAAAATCCCTTTGACCTATGATCAAGACAAAGGAATCCACCAATGAACCCTAAAAGCACACAATGAAAAGGATCATATCTACTAATCATCTCTATCCAAGGGATCCATTGGCCCGTAACATGATTATCTCGGCATAACCTCTGTAATGCAGTTGTCCCACCCTGCTCTATCTTATGACACACCACTCTCTCCCATCACTGAGATCCGTAGAATATGATAGATATCCTCTAGAGTCACGGTCATCTCTCCAGTTAGTAAATGAAATGTGTTATGATCACTGTTCCATCTCTCCACCAATATTGTCAGTAAACCTCTATTGATTCTATATTGTGGAATATCTAACAAGTCAACCCACAATGAGAGATAATCTCTAAGTTGGCTGAGGACAACTGGGGGACCATGTTCTAGGTCTTCGGGAATCACTCCTAAGACTAGAGTACATCTCCATCTCTCTAATCATGAACACAAATCAGTCAATCAATGTCATGTTCAATCAAGATTATTAGACAATCAATGTCATGTTCAATCAAGATTATCAGTCAATCAAGTTAATGTGCAATCATTCAAATCAAATCAATCAACCCATCATGCCTCGCCTATCATGAGGACAATCTACTATCAATCAAACTATCATTCGTCACCTATCATGGGGATGATCTACTATCAATCAACCCATCGTTCCTCACCTATCATGAGGACAATCTGCTATCAATCCTACCACCATTCCTTGCCTATCATGAGGATTATCTACTATTAATCAAACCATCATTCCCTGCCTATCATGAGGACAATTTTCTATCAATCCTACCATCTTTCCATGCCTATCATGAGGATGATTTGTTATTAATCCTACCATCGTTCCTCACCTATCATGAGGATGATATGCTATCAATCCTATTATCGTTCCTCACCTATCATGAGGTCAATACAACACTGGTTCTATCATTTGATTCTCGCCTATCATGAGATCAAATCATCATGCAAAACATCAATGAAACACTGCACATACCAAAATCTCATTGAAATCAATCCAAAACATGACAAACCGACAACTGCTAGGCTTCAAGGACATCTTGTGAACATTGCCTCGAGGGCTTTCCACAATCACACCCAGCAAAACAATTCAAATGAAAAGCTAAACCACCTCAAATCAAAAAAGATGAAAACTTTCCAAGGCAACAAGAGGCACCATTTGGGACCCCAAAGGTGCCAAAATAGAGTTTGCAACTAAAAATAGGGTTTTCAAGGCTTACAAGAGGCGCCATTTGGAACCCCAAAGGCACCAAAATAGTGTTTGGCATCTCAAAACATGGATTTCACCCTTAAAAGAGGCACCACTTGGGACCCCAAAGGTGCCAAAACAATGTTGGAGGCCAAAAACTTGAATTTCAAGCTTGCAAGAGAAGCCATTTGGGACCCCAAATGCGCCAAAACTCTCAAATGACCTAAAAACATCAATTTCACTCTTGCAAGAGGTGCCATTTTGGACCCCAAAGGCGCCAAAACTCTTAAACCACACAAAAACTTGAATTTCAAGCTTTCCAAAGGTGCCATTTGGGACCCCAAAGGTGCCAAAACTCTCAAACATGCTGAAAAACACTCAAAAATGACAAAAACATCACTCAAAAGTGCATAAATGACATCCAATAAGCTACAACATCTATCTACAACATTCAAAATACCATTAAAAGGCAAGAAAATGACTAACAAAGAGGTTTCTCGTAAAGCGTACCATAGGTCTATAGGCAGCAGGCTAATCAGGTTGGCGAAGATGCTCGAAATGATGCTTGTGGTATGGGATCACCATCTTCCTCTAAGCTCTCCACTCTTCAACTTCTCCAAACTCCAAGTGTGCAAATGAATCCCATTTTACCACTTTTACCTTTTATGGGTAAAATGGAGGGAATTATGTTGGGATTTATTTCCCATTTTTACCAAAAAGGAGGGGTAATTAATCAACACTATTCAAAGCAAGAGCTTGCAATGGCCTTTTGAGAGATAAATCATTTATGACATCCAAATCTCACTGAATCAACGTTGGATCATCATCATAATCATCAAAACACCATCACCTCATTCCAACATTTCATTTTAACATCCCCACATTCACCAATTTATCTCTCAAGGGGGCATATATCCGTTAATACCTAAAATTCAAAAGTATGGGGCATTGAAATCCTGCATCGTCTGGGGCATCAAAATATTTTATGAGCATCGACATCAAAATTTTCTTTGAAGCAATATGTAAACACATTACTTCAAAGAGGGGCAAAATGTATACACCTAAAAAGGGTCATCACATTTAGTTAATTAAATACAACCAATTTAATTAATACTTCAACTACATGTAAATAAGGTCTTACTTTATGTATATTGTTCACTTTCCTTTCAATTCTCTAGAATCACATTCTTCTAAATAATTAAATAAACAAAATACCCTAAATGTGTTTATTTAATTAACCTTCCTTAATTCTGATTAAGAATTAGAGCACATTTCTACAACTTTTTGTGTGCCACCTCATAAAGGTCACATGAAAATAAATAAGCATAATTATTAATTAGAATTATCCTCACACACTTCCACCAATGATAAAAAACAAATGGCTTTATTCCCGCACACTTCCAACAAATTTGTAGTACATGGGTCTTTGTTTCACACACTTGGGAATCCCATACATTTGGCATGTTTTGAATTGGTCAAAGGATTCTATCCACATACATGGCATGTTTTCCTTGGTCAAGGGGACAACATGTTGATTCCTTTCATTTCCAACGTTTGTTATTTCTCCTTTGAATCTAGACCATTGATAGGTGCCACCTCACAAAATGCTTGAGGAAACCTATAAATACACCCTTTTGCCTTAGCATTTATCATCCACAATTTGAGTAAAATTACTATGCAGGCTTATCTTAGGAGCTTGGAGCTTTCATGGAGTCTTATACTTAGTTTTCATATCATGTGTTACTTTTCATTCAGTTTTCATATCATGTGTTACTTTTCATTCTCATTTTAGATTAATTAATTGCTTCATAGTTACATTTTATCATCCCCATTGCATCATAGTTACATTTTAGGTTAGTTTGTTTTATGTTTGCATTTGATCATATGCATAATCATGGATAGTTCACTATAGCTTCATATTATCTCACTCATCTCCACTTGTTCATCTATCATCAACATCATCCTTCATTTATCATTTTATTCATCATCAATTCCATCATATCATTTCATTTAGAAGAATACCACTAATCCTTTCAGAACACATTTGCACATAGAAATCATCTTAGCTTGCATATTAAGCATCAAATCTCATTTTCTAGGTGGTCATTTTAACAACCTTTTTTCCCATGGAAATCTAAGGGCCAAACGATTTAATAAATCCCTTGAAATAGAGGACAATGATATGTATTTGAAAGATTTGATTGTATTACGAATAGAGTAAATTTACCTGCTTCAAACTTTGAATGTAAACCATCTCATTAAGGTTTGTGTTGACATTAGAATACTCTCCACATTCAACAAATGCACAAATATTGATGCACAAGGTGTAGTTGGTGTCCCTCCTCTTAAGAGTTCAAGAAATGAAGAAGAAAAGAAAGGGGGAAATCCTAAAAATGTTTAGGATGTAGAGGAGAAGGTAGTTGAGAAGCAAGATGCTTCTGTAGGTCAAGGTTCTTCATTAGATTCTTTCAAGGACCTACTAGGAATGCAGATGTAGCTTCAACCTATGGTAACACCCTAGGTTCTGTAGATTCCCAGTCATGAGGGGAAATTTGATTTGTAAAACATTCCTCCCCTCAAGCTCCAATTTTGTGATATTCTACGTGTTTCTGCAATAAAGGAGATTCTATAGGAACACATGAAGAAGACTAGTTTAATTGATGATGTAGTGAAAATTATTCAAAAAGGTTTACCAGAGGTAAACATAGAACCTTCATTTCCTTTGGAACAAAAGTTAAAGTTGTTAATGGATTCTTTTAAGGATCATTCTTCACAAATCAAGAAAAAGGTAGAGCAAGAGGCTTTGAGAAATGTAATTAATAAAAGAATGGCTGAAGTATTTGACCGGTGTGCTAGTTCACACAATAAATTGAAAGAAAACTTGAAAATATTCAAAAAGTGTGGATGAAGTTACTACTCTATATAAATTTTGTTTAAAATGGCCCTATTTCACTGAAAGCATCAAAGATCAGATTAACTCCATTGAGTCACAAATCACTCAAATGATAGGAATATATGATCAGTCAAAGGATAAGGATGGAGCAACTAGAGCTCAAATTGAAAATATTCACTTATAGTTGTCATTACTTTAGGACCATAGAGAGAAAATAAACAAGTAGTTTGGATAGTTAAGGGAAGTAGTTAATGTGATACTTGCTTCATTATTTAGGTTTATTTTTGAAGCAACAAAGGTTGAAAAAAAAATGAAGACTCCAAGCAATGTGGAGGAAGCTGAGGATTTGTGCATGCAATTTGAATGCCAAAATAGTGTTATCACTTCAAAAAAAGTAGATTGGGTTGCAACTCTGGATCAACTTAAGGCAATTTACAATAATATCCTACCTTCTAAAGAAGTTGTAAAGGAGTAAGATAAGATAAATTTTCCCTTATATAATTTTGCAAAGAAGTGCAATAATTTTTTAGGGTTTTTGTTGAAAATATTTTGTACTCAACATTTGTTTTGAGGGATCTCCATCTCAGGGGGAGTATTTTTTTTAAAATTCATATAGTAAGGAGGATTTCATACAAGTTTTGGTATGTTATAGGTAAGAAGATATTATGCCCTTTTCCCTTGATGTCAAAGGGGAGAGAAGGCTTGTAGATATATGTGGTGTTTCCATCAATGACAAAGGGAGAGATTGTTGGTAATGAGTGTTTTCATTGATTTCAACTCACTTTATGTGTTGTCATTGATGCCAAATATGTATGTTGAAGTTTTTATATACTCTATAGATAGTGCAAGTGTAGAGATATAGTTGGCAATGTAGTCAATTGTATGAATGGTGATACGTTTGTTGTCTATGTGTGATGTAGAGGTTGGTACACCTATTCCAATATGTTTCTTGCATGCCTACAATGATATCATTCATGTTTAGTGTACCACACATTGAGATAAGTTGCAAAAATTCCCTTAAGGAATTTATAGTGTATAGACTAAGACTCATAGTATTTTGGTCTACATCTCTCCATAGTCCAAGCTTTTTTCTAACAGTTCAAAAGATAATATGATAAAAATGTGAAGGTGTTGCATTCAAGAATTCAAGTCATTACACCTTGCACTGTGAAATTTATAAGTGACTATGTTCTGGTCCATGCTCTGACAAACTAAAGTGTTGATGAAAGTGTATGCTCTACATTCCTTCAAAAGTTAAGTGATGGCCTTGCAATTTTGAATACATCATCGATAATGTTAAATACACACTAATTTTCAGTATTTGGTGTTTTGGTGGTCTGCAAGATCAATTTTCAAATGACAGTTTGCTATAGTTTGTTTGGAATGCTCTATTCCTATATATTCAGTGGGTTTCTTCAATTGTGCCAGCATACACTGATCAAAAATTTCAAGAAAAGGTTGAAGAGATATTGTGAATGGACTAAAATGCTTGCATCTTGGTCTACAAGAATGTTTTGGCTTCTCCCTAGTGGTGCAAAGTTGAATACTTGACAGTTTTGGTGGTGTTGTCATTGTTTGGGCTAACAGGATTGGTTCCTTCATCTGTGGTTGATCTTGATTAGTCATTTTTCTCTTGGAGGATGTGTTGTGATACATTTCAGCCTTGATATTCAATGTGTTGATCCACAACTATTTTTCTTTTCATACTGTATATGTTTGGAGCCAAACTATGTGATAAAATATGTTTCATCTAAAAGTTCATTGTAGAGTCAACCTAATTGGGGCTTGGAGTTGTTGTGGATTATATTTATAGAATATCAAAATCATTTGTGAAGGTTTGGTGGAATGATGAATTAAGATTGTGTAATATGTTGAAGATGAAGTGTGTGCAGTTGGTGTGAAGGATTAATTGTGTGAAAAAGGAACTACAACATTAGTATATGTTGGATGCTTCTATAGAGCAATTCATATTCATAGTTATCATTATAATTTTCATGTATCCTAATCTAAGATAGTGTGTCTCATTAGGTCCTCATGTCTTTCAATAAGGTTGTATGACTTCGTCTTCAATTCCAAAGGTAGTGAGCCTTAAACAACATTATAATCTTTGTAAGTAGTGAAATTCATATATTGTGAGTTAAATATCACCATGGTTTTTCCCTCATTGGGTTTTCCATGTAAAAATATTGGATTCCTTATGTTGTTCAGGTTGTTCATTTCTTCTTTTCTTTTAGTTAATGTGATGTGATTTTTAATCTACAAATGGAATGGTTAAGTTTTAAGGTGTGTTGATTCAAAACCCCTCTACACTATAGTGTGTTCAATAAGATCATATCTACAACACAAAATAAGCTTCCACACACAAAATACAATAAAAAAAAATATTTTATTCCACCAATGAAGAATACAAGCTTGGGTACAATATTCACAAGATACTCAAGATACATAATGTACAAGAGAAACCTTGTTATAAAGGCAAGGTGAGACCTAGGAATGCATAGAATTAAGATAAGTTTCATAATCATATGCAATGAGACAAAAATAGGTAATATATTAGGTTTAATCTAGAAGATACCTAAGTAAAATCAAGAACTAGGTGTGAGTAGGTCCTTGAAGGAAATCGATAAGGGAATCACCCTTTTCACATTGTCAATAATAGTGATAGAGCTAAAAATATTTTTTTCATAAGTATCCACCTCTAGCCATTGGATATAAGGTGCATGGTTCCATTGGTATCTAAGATGGAATTCCTATACTAATTTTTTACTTGTGCACATATTATTTTTGAAGTATGTTAAGTATAATATTGGTATTATAGTATTCAATGATACTCCACCCAACATACATATATAAAAGTAAGAGAATACACTAGACACAAACTATTTGATTTTATTCCTCAAGAAAATATAACATCACACATACAAAATTTGAACTATTTAAAAAAATGCCTCAAATAAAAATTGTCTCAAGAAATGTCTTGTTTGTAGGGTATGACCCAAAAAGGCTCATTAAAAATGTCTTAGAAAATCTTAAGCAAATGTAACTAACAAGTGTAGACCCTTCCAAAAATATCAAAAACCTTATTAATATAAATATATAATATTCTTAAACATAAATCAATTTAAAACATGTCCTTTTAGTTCCAAGAGTGAATGATTCAAAATTAATTACTATTTTAAGATAGTGATGCTGAAGGAGTTTGCATAGCTCTAGGAATGATGTTGAAGATTATTCTAAAGCAAGTGCTGAAATTTTCTCTGTTGCCTCCATATTGGCATCTATAAAAATACTAGACTACAAAATATTTGTTATACCCATTCTATATACTTTTTTGCTACATAATTCTCATCAATTCATGTTGTACCATTTCTTTTGCCATTTCCCATTCCATGTCTACATTGATAGTGCCAACATATCTTTCACCCAAATCTCCTTGTATGTCTTGTGCGCTCTAAATTTAATTATAACATGTCAATGGAATATTAACTTATTTCTAATTTATTTCCTCCTTTGTCTCCTTCACAAATTTGAGCATGCTTGTGTTATATCCATGTTCTAGCCTAAGTGAATATTTATCAATTGAATGACACTCTTCCATCGATCAATTTCTTCTCTTGGGTATCAACCTTAATGGATACAATATTTGAAAAATGAATGGTTATATGGACCAAAAAAATTTAAAGGCATCTAACATTAGCTGGATTCACATCATAAAAGATAAAAATGGTCAAGCTATGGGTCCTCAACATTCCATCAACCTCCTTGAGAGACCATGCTAAGTCTAGATAAACTTTGGAAAATATAGGAATGCATATGACATTGATCTCAATAGCTCTTCTGAAGCTTCAATAAATCATCCCTCCCATTTCCAATTTGTTGGAATGAAAAAAAATAGTCTTGTTGTAGAGAGAGAGCTTCATACAAATGATCAATTAAAATATTTCTCACATTTGGTCCCCTAAAACTCAAAAGTATATAATACCTATTATCACATTCGAAGGTGAGTTTAGTTGTGGCAGGCTTGAATTATTCCATCTTAAGATCTATATTTTAAGAGGAAGGCTCGCTAATGATAGAAATAAAATATAGGGTTCAACCCAATTTTTTAAATTTGAATTGAGTAATACAAATGTTTAACTCCCTATTGATCACCTACTACTTGTACATATCTATTTCCTAAATTTTTCATGTAGTGTTCCTATGATATCACTTCTTCCATGAGTTTTGCAAGTCCACACCATCCTCATATGATTCTCTCCATCCTCTACCTACAACCTCCATTTTCTTGACAATGATTTTCCCCATCCTTCCTTTAGACAAGACATTTTTTCTATATTTAATCTTGTGTGAGTTTTTGTAAGGGATAAGATGGTTTGCCTCCCTTTTTCATCCACAAAATTATTTCATATGAATCTTCTTTTTTAGTATCTCTTTCCACCCATGTTGTCTACCAAAATTCTTGCATATTGCATTGATGTGTTGATGGAAATCCATACCATGTTCAAGAGCTCCCACCAACTTCTATCAAATCAATTTTTTTTTCCTTAAGATGCTTGAAACCACCACATTCCTATTATCATTTTTTAATTATAAATATATTTTTTAACCATTTTACTAATTGATATAATGATTGTAACTTGATAGAAAAGTGACATATCCATCTTTATTAATTTAACATTTATTTTAATATATTTAAATACTACTTATAAACTCAACTACTCTATCCACATTAATTATATATAATTTCTTAATTAATCAATTAAGCTAACTATATTTAAAAAATAACTCTCCCATTTCTTTTCAAAGGTAAACATCAACATTCATTCAATTCCACAAACATTTTTCTCCATATGAGTTGTATCTCAATATATGGTATCAGACTACCAAATTTGTAGCCTCTTGTTCAAATTTTGAGATATCTAGCCTTGAGAAAAAAATTGGTGCATCTTGGAGAAAAAAATACCTTTCCATTGTGCCCAAAACATCCAAAAACCTAAAGATCAACTATTCATTGATCAAAATTTGAGAAGGTGCAATTTTGGATTTTTTTGGTTAGCACAAAAATCAAGATTAAAATTATGTACAATTAGAAACAATATATAATTGAATAATATTTAAACCATATGGTACCAGATGAGTATGGCCACCATTAGTTCATAGGTCTAACAAAAAACAAATACTGATGATTTTTTTTTATAAAAAATCAATGAATTGTAATTTTTGTGGTGTACTAAATTTAGCTAATTGTGCCCATGCATGCATCCAGTAGGTTGACATCAAATATTTTATTATTTTCATCAAGTTTCCTCTTGAAATTCTTCATTAGTGGTCAATTTTTTTAGTAGCCCCTATGAGCCAATGCTAGTCAACTAGTTAGCCACTCGATAAGCAACATTGCCACCTTACTCACCACCCCTAGCACCATAACCCCTACCAAGGTCATATAAAAATAAAAAGGACAGTTTCCCCTAATAAGTTCCCTAAGATAGGCCCACAAGGCCACAATAGGACCAAGGGATAACTCTATTAGCCCCCAATTTTCCCTATAGGCTAAATTAGTCAACTTTTGGTAGATCAGCTATAACATGGGCACCTAACTTTGATTTTCACAAACTATATATTGTTCAAAATTTGTTTCTAAGCCAAATATAGTGGTGTGATTTATTTTTCCATATTTTTCTATCTATGAGTTTCATATGCCCTTGAAGTTAGATCAATTTGTTTTCACTTAGAGACTCATAGCTTTTGCCTCATATCTTGGATTTTCACAATTCTTGTGGCATTGAAAAGTTGGTTCAGTCTTCTACAATGATCTTAGACCTATTTTCCATAAAATTTACCAATTACCTACTATTTTAATCTAAAATTAGGTTTTCATTTTTTTGTTAGTTTCTTGAAACACATATAAACAAGGTCAAACATTTTGCATCAAGAATTTATTTTATTACATTGTAAAGGCCTATACTAATATTTCTATTTCATTTTTTATATTTTATCATTAAAAATAATAGATCCAAATCATTTCACTCCACTTACACTAGACAATTATTATAGATTGACATAATAAATGTACATGTAAAAAAAATAAAGGGTTATATAGAGTGACCATTGGTACAAAACTTGAACCAATATAAGTTGCAAAGAAGAGAAAGTGGTTTAATAGATGTGATGAATCTTTTGGAACATTATGCATATCTATGTCTCTTCTCTTTCATGTTGAGTCTTGTACTAAACTTAATTAGATCTAGACTCAATTGGAGTCCTTTCTTGGGAAGCATGATACATTGTGAGGCTTTCAATTGGAAAATGAGACTATAATTTTTAATCCTACATATTTTGAAGAAATCTAAGAATTCTTCACCAAACTCAAGTCTCTCAGATCGCGGTTAACATAGTGTAGTATTTCCAAACAAGAATCTCATTTTATTCCATCCATCCTTTCCAAGCTTTGTCTTTGACTATTTAGTATTTATTTCTACCTTTTATGCTACTAAAGATGTACTTTGTACTAGATTCAATATTCCTTCACTTGATTATTTTCCTATATCACTCACCAAGGAGTAGGAAAATTTAGTAGAAAATGGGCTCACTGAAGTCTTCCAAACCACATGATCTTATTGCAACACAAGGAAAAGACTAGATGACTTCAAATATAAAATGCAAGAAACATAAACAAAAGGATTCCAAGAACAATGAGGAAGAAAAGTAATCACATTTACATGATAGCTCTAAGTTATACTCTTCCTTTTTTACGGTGGAATCATCTAAGAAGGAGAGACTTAAATATACATATTGCAAAAATTTAGGACATGGTGAGCATTTATACAAAGCAAATTCGCGAGATGAAACATCTTCTATAGAAGAATTATCTTTAGTTGTCTTCATCTATATTTTGGTACATCCTCTATTTTCACTCCATCACCACACAATCAAGGATAGCCACCATGGAACATGAAGTAGAAAAGATTAAATTCCATGCACTCTTTACATCTGCTAGTTCTCAATACAACCAATGGATTCTTGATTTAGAAGCCTCGTATAGTATGGATTCATCTTCAACTATGTTATCTTCATATAATCCTTGCATATCACCACACATACTGATTGAGAAAAACACAAGTATATCAATTTTAACGGAAAATAATCTATTAATAATGATGATGGAACATTTTATGATGTACATTTTGTTCCTTCACTATCCTATAATCTCATTTCCATCTATCAAATTATAGATAGTAGGGTAGGGAAGACATTTTGTTTCACACCTAATTCAGTGCTTATCAAAGACCTACATAGTAGAGAGATTATTATAGTTGGGACACTTGATCATTCCTCTCACTTGTATGCCTTCTCTCATTTGTTTCTAAATGAGACTACATTACCATTGACTAGTTTATACTCTCATGTATCTAGAGTAGATCAAATATTTGAGGAGAAGTCCGGTCACTTGAGCCTATGTGTACATCCATCATCTACCTTGGTTCGTGAGTCTTGTGTTGAACTTCCACATCCTCCACCTCTTGCATCTTTAGAGATTAGCTTAGTTAAACAAGATGTTTCTAGTCATTTAGTTTTAGCTTTGTGGGATGACTTCTTTCTAGGGATTATAGTGTTATTTTTTGAGTCACACATTATAGATACTAGGGACATACTTGAGGATATTCACTTCCTCTTTGATGATAACTTTAGTCCACCTATCATCACTTCATCATTACCTTTGGAGGTTGCTTTACACTGATTTTTATAGTTGTTTGGATTTGGTTCATTTTACTTAGCATCTTTTGATTTAGAAATATGGACACTTGAGTATTTTTCTAAGGAAATCATCTTGAGACCTCTTCTCCTAGGATATTTTCTTCTACATCCACCATTTTATTTTATTTTCTTCCTATGGGGTGGAGAAATGTTTGCCCATTTTGGATCATTTTCAACATTCTAATTCGAGCATTTACTTTTGGCAGAGGAGCTACTTACTTATGGGGGGATTCATCATCTCTTATTTTCTCTCCTATGGGGGGATCTTGATTGTCCTTATGTGACCAAAGTAGTACTTGTGGGGGAAGACATGTTGAGTCTTATACTCTTTTGTCACATGTATGCTTTTATTTATTTTTTCTCTTTTGGAGAGGTATTTTTCCCATGAGGTTTTATCCTTTTCTATGGTTATGAGAGATTTAATTTTCTTGTACATGGCGTCCTCATTAAGCCTTGTAGCTAGGACCCATTTATCATCCATAATTGCATTCTTCATTAGGTTTTTGGATTCTCCCTGAGTTTATATTAAGGAGGGGTGTTGGAGTAAATAGGTAATCATCTAATAATTAATTAATCATGAAATAATTATTACGACCCTTTTAATTTATTTACTTAATCTAAACTTAGGAGTGCTTTTTATTATTAGATTGAGTTATTTTTAGGTCATGTTATGTCATGAAATAGGATGATGACACTTTTCTTAATCTAATCTAATCCTAATATAGGGTTTGATCTAGAGTTTTCTTTTTTTCTTTTTCATAAGGATTCGACTTTCACTGTAATCATTCATTCAATTTATTACATCAATACAATTCTTAGGTTGTTGAGAAAATTTATCTTTCTTTTTCTCTCAATTGTGATAAGTAATTTATTGCAAGTGATTTATGGGAGTTATGGGGTTCAACATCAAATCAAATATATGTTTACCAATAACACATCCTTGAAAAACTCCCTCAATGCAATAAATCCTAGAAGACCAATAACCAAGTCCTATGTGATCACTCGTTGAATATACATATAGTTCAAGAGCCCAAACTATACATACTAAATCTTGCTCACTTAATTTGTATGAGAAATGAGTAGTGAATCTAGTGAAGAGTCAAATCCATAAAAAATATACAAATGAGCCTCATGATATGATATACCTATGGTAAAATATTTCTCAGGATCATTTAAAGTTTGAATAATCAAATCATGTGGATTTGACTCAACTATCTTTCTATCCCTAGAATGACAAATTTGATACATGGAAAGATGGTTCATAGAAATATCAAGAATACGATGAAAATATTCAATGCAACCATTTGCAACCGACTGGAACCTTTCCATAAAACTAGGATCTATGAAGATTTTCCCATTGTAATTTGAGAAGTACTACTATAGAAACAAAATCAAGGAGATTATGTAAATTGGTATGTAATGTGAAACAATAGAATCAAGAAAATATCTATATATAGATGAATGTAAAGCTTGTGTAGAAATATCTTCCCCTTTGCCTATGGAATAGGTCTTAGGAACTTAAATATAATTTCACCTCATAAATTTCTCCAATGCTTCTAACTTCCTAAAAAAATGAGATTCATATGCCCAAATTTACCACAAAAACAATAAGAATCTCCTTTCTTCTTCTTGAACTTGGAGGAGGATTCTCATGAGTTAGAAGTATGAGATAGAGTGGATTTTTGATTATTCTTCTACTTTTTTTTTTAGGGAGACTCACTACATGCATGGGATTCTATCTTAGGATTCGTCTTATTATTTCCTCTAACCTTGGAAGATTGAGCCATCAATGTTTGGATCTTATAACTAGGAAGTGCATTCATGTGTATTAACCTGACATACTCCTAGTAAGACACTCTTAAAACAACTCAAATCTAGGCATCATAAAATATTTCCCCAAGGCATCCATAGTAGAATAGAAAGTTGGGTCCACTTTTAGGGGAAGTATCATATTTTGGCTCTAAAATAGGTACTCATTCATTTTTTAGAATAGGGACCCATTTTAAAGTGGGTACTCATTCCAAAAGGTTTGAAAATCACAATCCATGTTTTTCATTTGGATTTAGGGTTATAAAAAGCATGGTAACCCAATCCTTAGCCTTGGATCTACAAGTACAAGGTCATAAAAATGTCAAGAGAAAAAACTATGCCTGTATGGCTGATGAGTTTTTTTTTTAGAATTATTTTGCAAAATTAAAAACCATTATAGATGAGGTTGTGTAGATTTCAAATATGTATTTTTTTAATAATTGGATTATTTTTTCTATTTTTTAAAATATTTTTTGATGAACCTGGTCCATAAACTTGAAATAAAAGGTTTTCTTATTTTTCTAATAACTTTTTTTTTATATGAAAAAAAAAATATATGTCAAAAATCTCCAGACAATTATTTTCAATTTGAAAAAAAAAAGGTCTACTTATGCTTGATGTACATGAGTGGTTTTTAAAATAATAATTATGGTCAATAAAAAATTAATAAAAAAATATTTAGAAAAAAATTAAATAAAAAAATATCCTTAACAATATTTTAACAATCTTCAATGTCTTATAGATATTTTCCCAAAAGGACAAAAACATACTTTTATTTATATCCAAATGTGGTTGACATAGACATGCATGGTATGGTCCTAAAAAAGTAAACAGTGGACTTTAAACATGCCTATTGAAAATAAATTTGTATTATTTGGGTATTAAAATAAATTGCATATTTTGAAACTATACTCCGAGTACTACATTTCATATTACTAAAATTTTTTAAGATTCAATATTTAAGTGCTTCAAATTTCTAGGTCAAATGTGACAAATTCTAAAAATCAAGAAAAAAACTCACTTTTTGGCCAAAAAGTGGACTCAACTTCTTGCACACTCGTAGATGAAAGCACTTGAAATGGACCTTTTAACTTTGAAATAATCAAGAAGATACATTCTTTATTGGTTTTCTCATATCCACATCCTTTTAATTGTTACTGTAACTAAGGGTAAATTCTAGATTAGTTTATCAATCAATAAAGCATACAAAATAAACCCAAAGACCTATCGAGTACAAAGGAAATTAAACAATAAAACAATTATACTTTTTTCTCGAATTTTCCATGATTACCTCCATAGTACCTTCTAGTTTGCTGGCTAATGTGTTGCCCTCAGATTCGATGTGCGAGCAACCTTTAATGAAGTCCTACACCAAGTTTTGAAGGATTTGATCAAAATCTAATGCCCATGCCTAAATGACTAAGAATGTCTATGCCTAAAATGTCTAAAACCTAATGAAATTTGCCAATAGTTGCTGCAATTGCTATGAGGGATCTAAGTGTGCAAGTGTGTAAGTATGCAAAGCGTCTGGGTGTAATCGAGAAATGAGAGGAAAATGGCATTTTTATAG